>VNJW01006306.1:0-106580 GCA_008042615.1 Drosophila auraria
AAAGTTAAGAAATTCCTTGTGAAAGAAAATTTTTTATAATTTGTATTTATAGGGTGACAATTTGTTATTTGTTATTTAATCATATTAAGCAGTAAAGAAGTCATATTAAATGGATACTCACATTTAAGAACCAACTCCACGACCTAGAATCGAACCGGGGTCTCAGAACTCATGCGCCGGCCGCCCAACCAACTGGACCACGGAGGCAAACCAAACACTAACGTCTAGTACTCCCATACATAATTGGGCAGTTTGTTCAAGTTCTCTCAAACTCTCGATTTAGCCATTCTGTCGTACAGCTCGCGGTTGGCTCAGGGCATAGAGTGTACGCTTAAGAAACCGTATATTAGGGGTTCGGATCACACTCTAGGCGCCAATTTTTTTTTTTTTTTGTTTTATATTTTTTATATTATATATATATTTTTTCTTTTTTACAAAAGAAACATTGTCGACATGAATGGCTAAGTTCTTTATTATAAAAAAATTATTTAAACAAAACATTCAACTATTTTAATAGTATTTTTAACAATATCAAATGGTTGGGACATAACACATGTTAGGACTAGTACTATATTAATAGTACTCTTTGAAAAACAACAAAATACATGAGAAAAAAGTAAAATAGTATTTTTTACTATTTTTCATAGTAGGTTAACATAAAACATACTTTTGGTGTGTACATACTTGGGCAGAAAAGCAAAAACAAAATACGTGCAAATTATTCAAATAGTATGTTACTATTTTTTTGGGTTGATTTTACATATATTTTTCCTTTGGTGTGTACGCACTTGACAAAAAACCAACAACAAAATATATGCAAAATTTTTACATAGTATTCTAACTATTTTTCTAGGTTGATTTTACATAGTTTTTTTTTTTGTGTGTGGGTGAAATTGAATAGCACATGCACATGGAATGTTGACAAATGAAGACACTCAAAAGTTGCTAGAAACATGTTGAGCAACACTCAAAAGAGACAATGTTGCTAGGAACACGTTGAGCAACACACAAATGCGCTCTCTCTCTCTCTCTTTCAAAAAGTTTACACAGAAACTTTATTGTTTAATAACTTCTATATTTATTATCTGATTTTACCAAAAATTGCGACTATAGCTTATATAAAGTTTTTTATGATTTTCGGGGGCGAAAGTGGGCGTGGTTAAATTTTAAAACATACTTTATCTGCGTGATTCCAATGTGATCTGCAGATTCCAATGTTGTCACCAAATTTGGTAACTCTAGCTTTTATAGTCTCTGAGATCTGTTGTTTCACACGGACGGACGGACGGACAGACGGACATGGCTAAATCGACTCGGTTGGTGACGCTAATCAAGAATATATATACTTTACAGGGTCGGAGATTTTTCCTTCTGCCTGTTACATACAATCTCGGTTGGCACTAACTTATTATACCCTTGTACCCTATGAATATTACAATGTGTCCAAAATCAAAATACATACAATTTGAAATTATTAATTATAATTCATATTAAATAATAGTAATTGTATAATTGTATCATGCTTCATCTGTTTAGGAGGGCAAGAGGAACAATAACATAACGGTGAACCTCTTTAGTATTCACTTGTGGACAGCTAGAACCCGTTGGGAATTATAGAACAAAGCAAACGTAAGGGCAGTTTTACAGGGAAAGAGGAAAATGAAGAGAAGGTAAAAAGGAAGAGGATATAAGAGGAGAGAGGAAAAGGTGCCCTTCACTAGAATTCAGCATGGTTACCACTTGTTGACAGCTAGAACTCATTGGGAAGTTTAGTGGAACGCAAGGGCTAAGAGCGCAAAGGCCCCCTAAGGCTCCTTTTCAATGAATACACCCAACACAACGCTATTGGAACAAAATTTTTACCTTTTCTTTTCAATAAAATAAAAAATTGTATTTAAAAACTCCCAAGGTGCAATTGTATAAGGTAGTCTCATTAGCTTATCTTCTTTAAGCACTCTTTCTCTCTTTGCTAGAAAGAAAGAGCAGTCTCAAATATATTCTTCTCAAAACAAAGGTCAGCTCTCTCAAAGAGGCTACTTTATATAATTGTATCATGATTTGCATTATGTATTTATAGGAAAAAAAGTACCGTTGCATATTTCCAAAAAAATAACAAATTATATTTAAAAACTCTCAAAATGCAATTATATAAGGTAGTCTCATCAGCTTATCTTCTTTCAGCTCGCTTTCTCTCTTCGCTCTTGGAAAGACATGCTAGAAAGGGAGAGCAGCACTCTCGAATATATTTCCTCAATGAAAGGGCAGCTCTCTCAAGGAGTATACCTTATATAATTGCATCATGATCTGCATAATGTTTTTATTTGGTTTTTGCCTAAAGTGGGCCTCCTGATTGGGTATTTGGTAAAAAATCGTTTCAAAAACCTAATAAAGCATGCATTGCTTGGTAATGCAGATATATATAAATTTTTTTAAAGCTTACTTTTACCCACAAAATATGGGAAATACCCCTTCGATATTAAAAAGTTTTATTACAAAACGTCAAGCTGGCTTTGTTTCGTTTTCCAGTCTGAGTCTAACCTTCGGCCAGCAGCGACTACGTGCTTATTTAAGAGGTGGCAGGATTCGTCGACTTTAAAGAGTTAAGTGAACCCAGCAGCAGCCCCGATATCTTCGCAGCTTGTTTCCTCCACTGAACGTGAACGTGGACGTGCTGTGCCATGAAATGAGCAATTCCCCGCTCCCTGTTCCCCCTGCCGACCTGCTGCTTAACTGAAAACATTTGAGAAAAGCATTTCCCGCGGTGCCGCAGCAGGTTGCCTGCGAGGGCTGCCAACTAACTGGTCCAAGGTACGATCTGGAGCTGCTCGGACTAGGGGCTGCCCAGCTGAAGGAGGAGAAGGAGAAGGAGACGGATGCAGGCACTCACCCGGTAGAAGTCGTCCCGCAGGTCGGTGAAGACGGGCGAAGAGTTTCCTGCCGCCGCGGCCAGGACATCGGTGGTGCTACTGAGATTGGAGCCCCAGATGAAGGAGCAGTAGGCGGGATCCTCTTCGGTGTTGTAGAGCCTCGTTATCATAGTAGTTGCTTCTGTTATGCCGCCGCTGTGGAATTGAGTTTAATTTTTGTAAGTAAGAAGGCAGCTCAACAGCTAGAAAAAAATTCTAATAAAATGTTGAGAAGATTTTAAATTAAATAAAATATTAGACAAAATAAATATCGACTATTTAAGATTTAACTAAGAAATATATGTATATATATATATATATAAATTTAAATTTTGTAAGTAAGGGAGCAGCTCAACAGCCAGCAAAAAAATTCAAATTAAATGTTGAGAAGATTTTAAATTAGATAAAATATTTGCCAATTTATAAAAATATCTAAATATGAAGAGTTTAATTTGTGTAAATAAAAGAAACACCTTAACAGCCAGAAAAAATGAAAATAAAATGTAAATTAAATAAAATATTCGCCAATTTAATAAAATATCTAAAAATTAAGATTTATCTAAGAAAAAATATATATTAATTAGGGGAAAATATGCCTTTTTAAATTTCTGAAATACATTGTAGAAATAAAAATTAAAATAAAATATTTCCAAGCTCAACAGCCAGAAACAAAATGCAAATAAAATGCAGAGCAGATTTTAGCTTAAATAAAATATTATATTATTTATTAAGTAAGTAATTAATTAAGTAAGAGAACAACTTAAAAGCCAGAAAACAAATTAAAATAAAATGCAGGGCATATTTTGTCTTAAATCAAATATTGGCCAACTTAAAAAAATATCTAAAACAAAGATTTATCTAAGAAAAATATATATATTAATTAGGGGAAATATGTCTTTTTAAATTGCTGAAAAATATTGTAGAAAAAAAACTATAAAAGACATAAAAAAATATTTCATAGCTCAACAGCCAGAAAACAAATAAAAAAAAAGTGCAGAGCAGATTTTGTCTTTGATCAAATATTTGCCAACTTAAAAAAATATCTAAAACAAAGACTTATCTAAGAAAATATATGTATTAATTAGGGAAAAATATTTCTTAATCAATTTCTAAAAGATTTTATAATTAATATAATTTTTGTAGAGTGTACACAGCTTGCTGAATGCCCCGGAATGAATGGTCCTCTGCCTTCGATTGCCATGTAATTTAAATAGAAAGCGGGAAAGCGGACTGTGACTGTGACTGTGACTGTGACGCGTCTAGCGGAAACGGAAGCGTTCACTTGTACATTTGTGCGATAAAAACAAAGGCGCAGAGAAGGCAGAAGGCAGAAGAGCGGCAAACAAACGGCCAAGTTAAGGCTGGCGTAACAATTGGGACTTTGATTGCCGACGCGGCGCAGCACACAAACAAATCAACGAAAGGAAAATTGAAAAGCAACTGCCAGAGCGGGGGCCGTAAAAGTAAAATGCTGGAAATAATTGCGGGGGCCGTAAATAAGTTGGCCCAAATGGGAGAATAAGAGGGACTGACTACCACTACCTGATTTCCAGTTCCTGCGTCCTAGCGACTCCGCTCAGCTTGTTTAGTACTCGCGCCAGCGTACTTCTGTGTTTGGCTCGTAGAATCTTTGCAGCTGACAGGCCCTGGCCAAGTTGGTTGCAATTCTGGCAATCGTTTCACTCTGCATCTTGTCACCTGCGAGGGGAAATTAAAGAATATAAGAATATAGAAATTTAATGAAGCCTGACCGCTAGGCGTATAGTATAGGCGTTTTGTGTGCTTTTATTAGGCGACACTTGCGGCTGCCTCTCACTTTATGTGGCGGCAACAGGTGTGTTTTATTTGCTTGCTTCACGCGGCAAGCACGCGCCCGCCGCCAGCCGCCACTCCCCATTTTGCTTTTCCTTTTCCTTTTCCCTGCTGGCCCAGCCAGCTAAGCGCTAAAATCAACGTTGACAGGCAGCAGAAATTCGTATAAAATATTTGATAAATTGCCCCCGAGGCAAGTCGGTGGGAGCTAAGCTTTAATGGCTTTGTGTTTGTGTCAAAATAGGAAAAAATATACACAAAGAAAAGCAAAAGCATGTGCACTGTCATCCATTGCCCGCAAAAGTATGCAGCGCTTTTTTTGCCGACGCCGACGCCAACGCCAACGCCAACCATTTGCATATCACGCATACGCACTGTGGGCGCCAGGCACTCGGCAGGCAACACCTTGCCTCGAGCTTTGTGGCGGTGACACAAACATGACACGAACTTAATTTCCCCAAGGCACAAGCACAACATAAAAGCCATCCAGACCAGGAGTGCTTACTGTACACCTGCACTGAGTGAGTCCGAGTCCGAATCCGAGTTTGAGTCCTCGGATCCTGGCATAATTTATGCCTGCGATTATCATAATAATTCGCCAGACCAGTCCCCGACACACACACGACTGGTTTACGGGGTGTTAAGGGGTGTGCTGTGTGTGGGTGTCGACTGTCAACTGTCGCTTGTTAGTTTTTGCCTTTCGAGCTCTTCTCTCTGCCGCTGTTTGCCGAGCACTTACAGTTATTGCGGTTTAGTTTGCCTGGCGAATAAATAGACGAGCGGTTCGAGGTCCTTTCCCTAGATTTGGGAGCCCAGCCACCCCTGTCCTTGCTTTGGATTTGTTTTACATTTTCGCTTCCTCCTTTTATATATATTGTTTTGTGTGTAGTTTTTTTCTTTTCATTTTATTCGGTTAACAAACAGCAGTTTGTCATTTAAACAAACATGGCCACCGATAGGAGAGAGTGACTTTGCCTGTTTATCTTTCGTATGAAAAAAGCAAAGGCAAAAGCAAAGCCAAAACGCCAAAGCCGAATCCGTATCCGAGTCCGAAGCGTGGCTTAATGGACCTGCTGGGGTTTTCCAGCCCCTTTTATATACATATATTCTTGTTTTTTTTCTTGCCACAGCGATCCATCTATCTCTATCCCTGTCTGCTGCTGCCGCATGTGTGCTGGCATGATTAATGCCTTTGTTTACATTTCCCGCTTCACGTTTGGTTATTTTCCTTCTCCGTTCCTTCCCCATGTGGAATGATATGTTTAACCAAAAAGTTTAACGCAAATTAAGTCAAACTGGCAGCGCTTAACGATGTGCGACATAGATGAATATCCCGACCATATGTCTGTGTGTTTGGGTGGCGGACAGTTTCGGTTCGACTTGGACTTTAATTTGCACACAAAATGAAGCAGCCCACAGTGACAGGCGCCCAACACCCACACTGTGACAGCGAGCAAATTAAGTTTTATAAAAAAAAAGAGCAAACTCTAAAAGGAAATCAACACAAGACCAAGTTTAAGTGGATTTCCAAAAAGCCTGGCCAAGACAGTGGGTCTTAGACTACCTCATGGCCTTCATATATGTGGCTTACATGGTTTTTATAGCTTGTTACCCACCACTCGTTGATATTCATTATGCGATAAGATTCTTGAAAAAATCAATTATTTTTTGCGATTTCTTAACATTTTTAAGCATGAATTCGAAATTTAAAAGGTGAAATTAATCCTGAAGCCTAACAAGTCTTGATTTGCCTTCGGTCGGGGTAGATACTTTTATATAATTTAATTTACTTCTCATATAATTTAATAACAATTTGTAATCAAATAATAATAAAAATGTACATTTAATATTTAAACAAGAAAGAAAGACAACATCGGTAGACGAAGTTTGTTTACCCTTGCAGTCTGCAATTAGATCATTGAAAGTAGATTAATTTTGGTAAAATTGAACTAGTGGGAAAGCTACAGTCGAGTGTGACCGACTGTGATATACCCGGTACCCAAAGCATTGTGGGTGACATTGAATAGCACATGAACACGGAATGTTGACAAATAAAGATAAATGTTGCTAGAAACATGTTGAGCAACACTTAAAAGAGGCAAATGTTGCTAGGAACGTGTTGAGCAACACACAAATGCGCTCTCTCGCTTGCCCTCTCTCTCTCAAGCAGCTTACACAGAAACTTTATTGTTTAATAACTTCTATGTTTATCATCCGATTTTACTCAAATTTCAAAACACGTCCCTGATTGCCTAGTTATTAAGACTATCTAATTACTTTACGCTGAAAAGCATGCCTTAAGCTAATACAACGTTTTTAATGATTTTCGGGGGCGGAAGTGGGCGTGCCCAAATTTTAAAACAAACTTTATCTGCGTGCAACAGATTCCAATGTTGTCACCAAATTTGGTAACTCTAGCTCTTATAGTCTCAGAGATCTGTTGTTTCACACGAACGGTAACGGACAGACGAACATGGCTAGATCGACTCGGCTAGTGATGCTGATCAAGAATATATATACTTTATTGGGTCGGGGATTTCTCCTTTTGCCTGTTACATACATTTTTGGTTGGCACTAACTTATAATACCCTTGTACCCTATGGGTACCGGGTATAAAAATTCTTTCACTACGAAATTTAAATATAACAAAATCTTAATTGAATAATGTTTAGGCTTAAGAATTTTAAGGTCTTGTCCGAGTTAAATTAACATTTTTTCGGCATACTTTTCAAGTCTGAATATTCGAATTTTCGGGACTTAAATCGAGGTTAAATAAATACAGCTTTTTATGCTAAGATTAATAAAACTCGGAATTAGCCCGATATCAATCCTATTTCGAAATAAACTTGTTAAATATAAAATGTATATTTTTAAACATGACTTTAAAATATATTTTGAAATCCCATTTTCACGCTCACATCGATTATTTTTTCCCATTGTGCGCTTCTCCCTCCGTGCAGGGAAACAAGAGGAAAAGCTGCTCTGGAGCCTGTAGCCTGGAGTCTGGCGCCCGGAGCTGGAGGGTGATTAGGATCCCTCTGCCTCTCTGTGGCCCTGTAGCCTTACTCCGAACGATAAACTTGCTCCATCTGTTGCCCATAGTCGTTCGGCGCTGACAGGCAGCCTCCCATGTGTGTCCCTTGACCATGACCATTAAGTTTTTAATTTCCCGGACAGGACATGGCCACTCCTGTTTCGCCTCTGTTTGCTGTTCTAGCTTTCGGCGACATTTTTTCAGCTTTGTTTGCTTTTAATTACGCAATCGTTTTATTTAATTTTTTGTCGCCCACCAATTAAGCGTTTAATTAAAGCCCGAAGGCGTAGCTACTTTGCTACTTGGCCACTTTCCTATTTTTCCAATGGCTCTCGAAAACGACTTTTTAATCGAAAACTGTTATCGGCAGGAGTTGTGCAAGCGGCGCCTGCGCTGCCCGATTAAATTTCAATTTAAATTTACATTTGTATGCACAGCACGGCGCAGGCAGAGGAGCAGCAACTTTTGGCCATAAATTGGCATGACCAGTTGACGTTGTCGCCAGGCAGTTATCAAAATTGCTTAACGGCCACCTCCCATCTCAGCCCAGTCCTTATCTGCCTGCTCATCTCGAGCTCCAGCCAGGTCCCCATCCCACCCACGGCGATATAAACATGCAAAGTGTGTGGCCTTAATGTCATTTCCCCGCTGCCGTCGGGCAGGTCAATAAAATGTGTGTCCACAGGGAGAAACGAGGCCCATTGGGGACTTACTGGGCTTTTTTTAGAACAGGGAATAAAGCTATATATATCTGAGTTCTCTTTCTAAAAAAAAAAAACATATGAAAATACTCCAAAAATGTTGTAGAAATTAAATTATAGAACAAATGTTCTATAAGCTCTCAAGTTTATCATCCTTGTCGTCCAAGTCTATTTATTATTTATTTATTTTATTTTATTTATTTAAGTTATTATTCTTTATTTATTTCTTTTATTTATTTTTATCTACTGATTTTATTTATATATCTATTTTTTAATGTCTCTCCGAGTTATCGTTGCGAAGCGTCTCTGAACTTGACAAACAAGGCTTTGGGTACCGGGTACTTGCTTTAATTTGAAATTAATGAACTAGAAAAAGTTAGGGGAAAATAATTTAAAAATCCTGACTCTGGATTGATTTATTTTATGTTTTTTAAAAACCCAAGTAAAAACTTTCAAAGCGGTGTCTTAAAAATATACTCAATCAGCATTAATATAGATTTAATACTTAATAATATCATATGTATACTCAATAGTATATTTTTTATACTCTATAGTATTAATTATGTATTTTCGGGTATTATTTTCGAGAATATTTTTATACATATCGCGTTAGCTGGAATTTAGTGCCTTTTTGTTTGTCGCGTTAGTAATATTTCTAAGGACTAGGTGCAGTTTAGTGTTATTTTTATACTTTCCTAGTATCAAAATAATAAGCATCTTGTTAAGATATTTGTAATATTCAAAAGAATAGAATGAATGTTTTTTGGTGTAGAAATATATAAATATGTTAAACTAGAAAATATATGAAATGTATTCACTTTGTTTTTACTTAAATGCTGTCTAAGTGGAGTTAGTTTATTTTAAAATATATATTTTCCACCGTGTCCCCCTAATAGTAATTAGTAATATTTCTCAAGTCTTGGTGCAGATTAGTATTATTTTCATACTTTCCTAGTATCAAATTAATAAGCATCTTGTTAAGATATTTGTAATATTCAAAAGAATAGAATGAATGTTTTTTGGTGTAGAAATATATAAATATGTTAAACTAGGAAATACATAAAATGTATTCACTTTGTTTTTATTTAAATGCTGTCTAAGTGGAGTTAGTTTATTTTAAAATATATATTTTCCACCGTGTCCCCCTAATAGTAATTAGTAATATTTCTCAAGTCTTGGTGCAGATTAGTATTATTTTCATACTTTCCTAGTATCAAATTAATAAGCATCTTGTTAGGATACTTGTAATATTCAAAAGAATATAATGCATGTTTTTTGGTGTAGAAATATATAAATATGTTAAAATAGAAAATACATGAAATGTATTCACTTAGTTTTTATTTAAATGCTGTCTAAGTGGAGTTAGTTTATTTTAAAATATATATTTTCCACCGTGTCCCACTACTATTGTCTCTGGTGAAAGGCCGTTAACTGCTGCCAGCTGGTGCCGCTGATGGCCGCTTAACATTTTGACCCAACATTTTTAGCCGGAGTGAGCCGGAGTTTGTCAGTTTCAACTGGCTCTAAATAATGTCGTGTTGCCACTGCCACTCGAGGAACGTGACTTTTGCCACTAAAAGGGATTGGGGGGAGGGCGGGAGGTTGGGAATTAATAGTACAATGCAAGCCCCCAGGGCCATTGTTGTGGCATCGGAATCTGGATGTGAATCCGTGTCTGAATCAGAATCTGTGAGCTGCCTTTGGCACAAGGCATAACTTGTAATAACGCGCTGACCCAGACACACAGCACACACACACACACACACTCAATGGAGAGGGCGTGAAAATGGGGAAAAGTCGGGGGTTTCCCGGGGCTTCAGGGGCTTTAGTCGGGAAAATGCACTCAAAATGAAAATGAAATGTCAACTTACCCGCAGAGGCGTGCGAAGGGCAGCGATGACGCTCTCGTTGCGTTCGCGTTGCGGCAGCAACACGTTGTTGTTGCAAGTTGGATGGCTTGTTGTTGTTGTTGTTGTTGTTGCTGTTTTGGCAGTGACTGTGGCAGTGGCAGTGGCAGTGCTCCTTTGCGCTTTTGAAAACTTATTTTTGATACTGTGAATATAATTCAGCTGCTTGTTGAACTTTGCTCTCGCTGTGCTTGTGCTTCTGCTTGTGCTTGTGCTTTTTGGCAGTTACTGTTGCAACTTTAATTGGCAGTGTCTCCTCCTCCTCGTCCTCCTCCTCCTCGGGCAGCTGCTGTGGATAAAACGAAACATAAATCTGCACTTAATTGCGTTCTAGTAAATGCAGTGCGGGCGTGGCTGTAGGCCACGGGGGGCAGACACTGGCAACTCTTGCCTACTTTTGTGCGCCAAAAAAGTTTCTCGCTTCTTAATCCGGCCTCTTCACGCACTGTTCCACACTCTTTTTTTTTTTTTTTTGTTTTTCAATGCAAAGTTCTCTATTTCAAACACCACTTGCAAAACTTTTGAGCACTTGATTATTAATATTTTGTATATTTTTCTTTTTGTTTTCCTTCCTTTGGGGAACCAGAAAAAAATGTGAAAAAAATTGCAGAAAAAAACAAGAAGAGTTTTGGCAGTGGTCGAAACTGTTGCTGGTCCTTTTCAAAACTGCTGCTGCTCCTCGAGTTGCTCCAGTTGATGTTGCTGCCTCTGCTGCTGCTGCTGCTGTTGCTGCTGCTGCTGCGACACGTCCATGCCGTTGGATGCCCACGAGCAACTGACTCGCAACTGGCTGCCGCGGCTCTATTTATGGCCTCGCGCTGGCTTTCAATCGGGGCGGCGTTCAATGGCTGAAAGTGGGGAATTTTTCGTACTAGGGATATTTTTCTGGGACATTTCCCTGCCACAGTTTCAAAGGATGCCCACTGAGGGTGCAACCTGCAGCTGCCGCTGCTGCTGCTGATGCAACCATTGGCCAGACTCTATCCTGCGGGCAGCGGACAAACAATCTGGCCCAGGTTGGGGCTTAGTCAGCAGCGCATGAAATCAAAACAAATATAAATACCACACCGAGAGAGCTGGCAGCTGCACAGCCCCCAGTCCCCAGTCCCCAGTCCCCTGGAAAAGTTGTCAGCTGAAAGGCCACGCTGGCCCGGCTGGTAAGCTGCTGCTTATCTTCCTTCGGTTTCCAAAGCCTTCGCCGGACTACGGACTACGGATTGCATATTGACAATCATGGCAATGGCAGAAGCAGAAGCAGAAGGAAGCCCCAGATAGTCACAGCCTGCAAATATCAGCTGTCTTAGCCCGTGGCCGGGCATTGAATGGCAGGCAGAAGGCGAGGCGAGCCTGCACTTGCTAGTTAGCACAGCTTGCCAGGATCTAAGGATGTGTCCCCTGCCCAGCCCCATTTGGCAGGCCGACGACGTCGAACTCACTTGAGAACTATTTCAATAAGCGTTATGCACGCATTGTCCTTCACCCTGTTTTCCCGCACAGTCACTGTGTGAGTGAGTGCGCCCCTATCTGTACACATATATATATAGAGATATAGATATAGATATAAGTGTGTGTATGAGTGCGCCACCCAGCTGCAGTTTCTCCTTCCGTTTCCCTTTCGCCAGCCGACAAAGGAAGAGCAAAAATTGAGGCTGAGATGGCGCTCACTTATCCGAAAAGTCCTCCACGACAAACATGAGGTTACCACAGTTATACCCTTGCCAGTATTTATATCCTTGCCATATTTATATCCTTACAATATTTATCCCTGTCTGGGTATAAAAACCTTAGCAAATTAGCTTCCTTTCCTTTGTTCGATTTTTTTAATAAAAGGTGAAAACATAATTCAGAATATTTAAATATATTTTGGATGAGGGTAGATCCGGCTCGAAAGACCAATTTTTTGATTGCATTTTTTGTATTTAATTATAGAATTAAGGCAGTCTTTTTGAAAAATATTTACTGGTGGTACTTAATATTAATGTTAATACAAAATAAGTATGCGATTTCTTTCTTAATATCGTAATATGAAAACATTATTGTGAGGAATAAATAAAGTTTTGAACAAGTTCGGCTCTTAACTGCTCGAGATCCGGCTTAAAAGACCAACGTTTTGGAGCCTTTCATTATTAACTATTATTATTATTCATTGGTAATACTTCTATTAAATTAGGACCAATTTTTTTTACCCTTTTATGTTTGAATTTTTCGACATTTTTTGAAATTATTAATTTTTAATTATTATTATAATTATTCATAGGTAATACTTCTATTAATATTAATACCGAATAATTCTGCAATTTCTTTCTTCCTACAAAAATGAAAACATTATTTTGAAGAATTACAAATATTTTAGAGGACGGCAACTCGCATACGCTGTAGATCCGGCTCGTAGGACCAAGGCTCGGAGCCGTGAAACGTGAAAACTTCGTTACATAAACCTATGTTAACAACTTAGACTTAACTTTTCGTGAGGAGTGATTACTCAGGCATAGACTAGATGACATTTTCGCTAGGCCTTTCCAGGCTTAGGGTATCCGCTTGACTTTTCGCACCCATCCTCGACTGCCGTCCTGGCATCCTTAGCAGTTGTTGTGTGCGTTGCCTACAAGCAATTTGCGGCGTTTTACATTTTGCATTTGCTATTCTCATTTTGATTTTGATTTCGGCTGCAGTCGACGTCGCTGCTTCCTGTCGCTGGTGTCGCATGTGTGTGTGTGTGTGTGTGCGTGTCCTTTTGTTGATTGTCATCTCTCCGTCACTCAGTCTCCTCGCACACGAGTGTCCTCCTGTGTGTCCTGTGTGTTCTGTGTGTGTGTGTCTGCGTGTTTTTCCTTGACTGTTGGCCACCTTGCGCCAATTATTGTCGCCTTGCGACGACGCGACTTTTCAGCTTTTCAGCACACACAGCCTGCCACATGCACACAGATCCTTTGAAATGCCTGCGCCGTGTCCAGGTCCACGTCCAGGCGGATCAAACAGCCGCCTTTCCTTTGCCACGGCAGACAGCTGCCCTCTCGCTCAGTTTTCCACGCAGCTTTTCCGCCAGCCCCGCGCCGAGTCAGCCATTTTTTGGTAAGTAGGTCAGTGGCAATGCTCGGGAGACGAGGGCTGCCCAAGAAGTTCACAGAATACGAATAAAAGGGCATCAAAGGCATAATAGCAAACTTTAAGTTGACAAGATTTTCCCTAATAAAACTTATATATTTTTCAAATCACCTCAAAAGGTGTCTAGAAGTATGCAATAAAAAGATTTAAGGCACAAAAAGTTGTGCAAATTGGATTAGAGATTTTGAAGCTTAGTGTTAGTTACATTTTAAAATGATTTTAAAATTCTAAAGATAAAGAGAAATATATAATATTTATATGACTTACGTTTATAAAATAAAATTCCCACTCCCCAAATTCAGTGCAAATTTTATGGCCCGTTTTGTAGCATACTTTTATGAGCTGTTTCAAGAGGTTTTAAAAGCTAATGATTTGTGATTGTTAGTTTTAAAGTTTTTTTTAAGTATTATTAAATTAAAACAGCTTTCAGAACCTATTTAAATAACTTACAAGCCCATTCATAAAATATAAAAAATAATTGGTTTCTGATATCAAAAAGAAATAATTTAATAAGTTCCAAATAAAAAAACCGCTGAACAAAAATGTGTTAGAAATTCACAAAAATGTTTATTATGATTTTGGTTTTCCCAATTAAAAATCCTCGAAATTAGGTTCTATTCTGCGCTTTTATTTTCCAATTAGGGCCGAATGGGAAAAATAGCATGCTTTCCGCGGTTCACTAGGATATGGATATTCGCCCGCTGCCCATATCACTATTTTACTATTTATTCTCTTCCCTTAAAAAAAATATATATATAAAAAACTAAGGTTTTGTAATGACTTTAAAGGCTGTCTAAAAGTATGCAATATAAAGATTGAGGCACCATACATTTTATAGATTAGCTCTAAACGCTTTTTAAGTAAATTCAAAGCGCTGGTTTTAGTTTTAAAGTTTACTTCAAGTATTATTTTTTCAGCTTTTAAATTTATTTTTAAAAAATCTCGAAATTAAGTCCTATTTTGCGCTTTTATTTTCCAATTAGGGCTCCACCGCCAAATGGGAAAAAAAGCATGCTTTCCGCGGTTCACTGGAATATGGATATACGCCCGCTGCCAAACTATTTTTTCGCCTGCCGCATTATGTTTCACATAATTAAAAGTTGCCGGAACGTGCACACAATATTTCCATTTCCAATTAGGAACACACTGAGCTGAGCCTGATCTTTATCCCGTTGGCCGTCTTCAAAATAACGATACTCTGATTACTTGCAATTTTTCGCCAAATTTTTGTCCATTTTGCTCGGTCTTCTTTTTTTTCCGCTTTCCTATTGCCATGTTCTGTGCTCTCTATGCCAATGCACTCGGGCTCGGGCAACTGGTTACCGAATCCCTGGGACTCCCCTTAATTGGATGCTGCTGCCGCAGAGCACGAGACATGTAATAAGGGGGGCGAAACAGACAAAAAAAAAACAAAACAAAAAAACCGATAAAGACAAAACAAAAACAAACAGAAAAGGGAGCAAAAAAGTGAGCAAAGATTGGCGAAATTGCCGTGAAAGAGTTTTTGTTAAAGAATTCGCTTTGTGCGCCTCTGCCTTCGTGATGATGGTTGCCCCGCATTTCCCGTTTCCAATGCCAGTTGTTATTGCTCTTGTTAGTTATTGTTGTTGCCTGTCCTTTGCTGCTTATTGTCCCTCGAACATCGCCTCGAACATCGCCTCGAACATCCCCCAAAGCTTGGCCCCATTGCCGCTTGACTTACGCTCAGTCACCCGCTTTTGCTCGGCTCGCGGCGGAGACTTTCAGACTTTTGCCACAAAAATGCCTTAACGCAGCATTTTCCACATTCGCCATTCAGCATTTGCCACCGCTCCTGCTTCTGGCCTTAGATTAGCCCCAGTCTCGGTCTCGGTCTCCGGCTAGGTTCCAGTTTCAGTCTCAGTCTCTGGCTCAGTCCTTAGTCCTCAGTCTCTGCCCTCAGTTCTCAGTCTCAGTCTCAGTCTCAGTCTCAGTCTTCAGTTCTCAGTCTTTGGCTCAGTTCTCAGTCCTCAGTCTCAGTCCTCAGTCCCAGTCCTCAGTCCTCAGTTGTCAGTCCTTAGTCCTCAGTCTCAGTCTCCCTTTTCTTTGCCTTTGTAGGCTAGCCTCATAGCTCCTTTTTTATTGATACCCTAAGGTCCGTCAGTTTATTGTTTACTTGGGACTTGACATATAAGCACCTGGAAGGTACAAATAGTCAGTGAAAGCCAGAAGGTTGCACAGATTTAACACAATTAAAAAAAAACATAATTATGAACTAGACTTGTTTTTGTTGAACTAAAATATGAAACCCTAAGAATTTGTTTAAGAGAATATCGTTTTAATTATTATTTAGCTGAAAATTAATACTTTTTTATTTATAGAAAATCCTTTAATCGACTGTCAGGTAAAATGTAAGACATTTCTTAATATTATTATAGTATTAAAGCAATCTTTTTTGAAAAACATTAGCTTGTGGCACTTCTATAAATATTAATAGAAAATATTTATGCACTTTTTTTCTTTCTACAAAATTAAAAAAATTACTCCGAAGAATTAAAAATCTTTTGGAGGAGGGCGGTTCGCAAAAGCAATAGATCCGGCTCGAAGGACCAATTTTTTGGAGCCTTTCATGTTTGAGTTTTTGCAATAAAAGGTAAAAAGGTAAGGGGTAAGACATTGTTTGAGATTATTAAAGTCTCTTTGAATAACCTTAGCTGCTGGTTCTTCTAGTAATGTTAATGAAAATATATTAGGTACTTTCGTTTCTTCTAAAAAAATCAAAATGCTTTATATCCGGCTCAAAGGACCAATTTCAGAGCCTATGTTAACGACCCCAATGCTGCCTGCCTAGTACAGGGTACTCGTTTCCCGCTCGGCGAGGCCTTTTCTTCTGGTTTGAATGATTAAATCAATAGTGTGCGATGCGGTGGCACACTGCCTGCCTGCCAGGGAAAGTCCTCTCTAGCGGCAGCCTCCGGCCGACAATCCGCCCACCCATCCGTCACCCGGGTGCATATCACTTCAGTTCAGCTGAGTTCGAGGCCTGGCATTGTCAATGTCCTCGGCGTAGTCATCGTCATCGTTATACCCATGCTCATCCTCATGCTCATCCTCGTCCTTAACCTCCTCCCCATCGCCATCACCATCCCCATCCTCGTCGTTGTCATGTTTCGTAACTTGAGTTGTTTAATGCACTTTTGCCTGGTGACTGGCATTTTTGCGAGAGGAATCCCAGTTGCCTGCATATCTGATGAACATGTAAAATAATTGAAATGCATTCAAAAGTTTTCCAAATGCCCCCGAAAGGAGCTGGGAGCTGGGAGTGGGGAGCATCCTTGACGGTGCATTCGTGATCAGGATTTGTGCTCTGTCGGAATTGTTAATCGAGCGTGTCGAGCTGCCAAAACGGAATGGAAATGGATTTCCCAACAATTTCCCCAGCCAAGCCAAGACAAATCAGACGTGAATGTCGTTTTGATTTCCCGCCTAGCGCTTAGCGGGTGACAAATGTGTCCAAAAATGTGCCAACTAATTATGGCTAAAACGAGGATTGCATCTGCCTCATGACAGCAGCCATAATAATCACGGTTTGTGCCAGCAAAAGTGCCACCTTACATGGGCCAGAGAACAATAGAATTTTTTAATGAAATGTTTATGCAAAGTAACTCATACAAAAATAAGGTAGAAGTAAGCCAGAAAGTGCTTAAACAGAGCCTTGAATAAATATTAAAAAATATTCAAAGTAAGCTCTCTTTCAGGTAGAGATTTTCTAAACAATAATTGGTCCTTCGAGCCGGTTTTTTTAATTCTTCAGAGTATTTTTTTTAATTTTCTAGAAAGATAAAAAGTGTTTAAATATTTTTTATTAATATCAATAGAAGTGCCACTAGTTAATGCTTTTCAAAAAGAATAATTCTCCCATTCTCTTGGTGTAATGGAACGCTTGCCGCCTTGGTTTCTCTCAATTACAATTATATCACTCATACGCCCTGCCAGTCACTCAGTCAGTCAGCTAGTCAGCTATGTAGTCAGTGCCGAGAATGGGCTGGCGGAGTGCTGTAACCGGACTCCGCGGACTCCGGACTCGCACTGGCCACTAATTGCCGGTTCGCTGGTTCTCTGGCTCCTGTTCTTCTGGCGATTACTCATTATTCAATCTGGCTGCTAAATGCTTTAATTACGTTTGTTTTGCCAATTAAAAACAACACGTAACACGTAACGCAACGCGGAGCTGGCGGAGGCCAATCGTTCGTTCATTGACCTCGTCACCACCCGCTGGCTGCCCTCCCCGGTCCCCGGTCCCCGGTCAAGATGAACGCTCGCCAGGCACGCCAGGTGGAGGAGCCTCGGCCCGGCTAGTGGGAGCAAATCTTTTCGGCAACTCGTCAACAATTGCGTGTTGACGCAGGTCGCAGGTCGCAGGTCGCAGGACCCAGGACCTCCTTCGCTTCTTGGCATATTTCACGCGCCTTTTTGTTTGCCAAAAAAAAAAAAAGAAAAAGGAAGGGAAAACCCGAAGAGGCGGAAACCAAAAGGCATGGAAATAACACTAAGGCACAGTGAAACTCGGGCTTGGGGAAATTTATTGGGAAATTTCTATGAAAACTTAACATATTTAACAGACATTTTATACCGAAATTGAATATTTTAATTGAGATATGAAAATTCGGAATTAAAAGCGAATTTTAAACTAATTTTAGGGAAATTTATATTGAAATTATTATCCAAATTTGCCTTAATTAACAGTTTGTTTTTCCTTAAATTAAATACATTAATTGGGATATGAGTCTCTTGAATCAAATGAGTGAAGAAGGAAAATGCTGCCTTATGATGAAAATTTTTAAGGAAATTTATATCAAAATTTGCCTTAGTTAACAGATGTTTTTTCCTTAAATTAAATATCTAAATTGAGATATAATTCTCCTAAATCAAATAGGATTTTCTGAACTCTTTCTGGGTGAAGAAGGAAAATGCTGCCTTATTATGGAAAATTTTAAAGGAAATTTATATCAAAATTAGCCTTAGTTAACAGATGTCTTTTTCTTAAATAAAATACCTAAATTGAGATACAATTCTCCTTAATCAAATAGGATTTTCTGAACTCTTTCTGGGTGAAGAAGGAAAATGCTGCCTTATGATAGAAATTTTTAATAAAAAAATTTATATCAAAATTTGCCTTAGTTAACAGATGTTTTTTCCTTAAATTAGTTACCTTAATTGAGATACAATTCTCCTAAATCAAATAGAATTTTCTGAACTCTTTCTGGGTGAAGCCACTGTACTCCTCAATAGCTAAACAGCAGGCACAGCTTCATTACTGTTCGGAGCTCGTTCCCGCCCCCTTCCTGCCTTGCTGCGTGGGCTGAGATTTATTCAATTTAATTTGGCATCGGCGTCAAATCGGTAGCTGGGCCTCGTGGTGTCGAGGCATGTGATTAAAAATTGTTTACCAAGTTCATTGACATCGAGTTGAGTTGCCGTCGTCGACTGACGGAAGCCATTCGGCTGCCTAGCAATTCGCGGACAAAGAGCGGCGTTCCGGAAATGGAGGCTCCTCGCAGCGAGATACAAATCGCTGGGAAACTTTGAATTTGTTTCCCATTTTTTGTTTCATTTATTTTCGAAATGATTTACTTCTTGGAAATGCCTGCATTAAATAATCAAAGGATTTAAATTTAAGAGTCTCAGCTAATTGGCAGGGCAAGTGACATATCAATTCTCAAGAGTAAAGAAGATAAAAAGTCCTTAAAACTACCTTAAAGGAAAGAGCATGTACCTGCCACTCAACTGAATACATATTTATTTCTAGGCTCAAGATAGGGAATTTGTTTGCCATTCGAAATTATTTTTTTCCCCTTCTGCCTTGCAGAGAATTAATTCCTTGAAATTCCAGAGACAGGCCCTTGCCCCAAGGAGACAGCCCATCTATTAATCAATGCTCTGGAAATTAAAGGATCTCTCCGCTGTAAAGTGCACCGGGTCCTGTGCCATTTGCTTAATTCACGCCGCCTGTCACTCACTCACTCACTCACCATTAATTATGCGATTTAACCAGTGACCAGTGACCAGTGACCAGTGCGTTGATAGAACCTATTATCCGGAGTTGGCAGCTTGGCCTAAGGTCCTGGGAAGATACAGCAGAAGTGCATATGCCAGAGCCCGAGGAGGAGGCGGAGGTGGTAACTAAACTGAGCCGAACAGCAGCCGCGGGCTGCCCATAATGGGGATGATTTATTCAAGGGCCTCCTCCCCGTTCCATCACTCATACGCCCCGGGTGCCCGGGTGCCCGGGTGCCGGGAACAGCTGTTGTCGCGCTTTCGCAGTGGAAACCGAAACCAGAGCAGAATCTGTAACCGAAGCCAGCAGCAAAAGCAAATCGCTTCCAGCGAGTGCCGAGAGCCGAGAAAGGAAGCAAAGTCGAGCTGAAGCTGAACAATGGCTAATTATGACACCCGTCGCTGAAATCGGAGATTGCAAGCGTTTGAAGCATTAACTTCTATTGTGAGCGAATCATTAATTAGCTGTATTTTTGGCTTTTAAACTGCCAATTTTCCAAATTTTGCTATTTTCCTATTTTCCAGCGATTTATAAGAGGCCTTGTAATGGGATATAGAAGCCATTGTGTGCCTGACAAGTGCCCATAAAGTGAAGGGAAAGCTACATTTTGATGTTGCAACATCTGAGGACAGCGCATATTATTTTCACAGAAAAATCCTGCTTAAAGTTGTGCCTTAAGTGACACTTCTATGGGTTAATTCAAGAGCCTAGCATAATCTTCTGTATGCAAAATGACAATTTTACAAATAATTAAATCCTGATCAGTAACATAAAACTATAAACAACATAAACTATAAATATGCGTTAAATATTAAAGCAAACAATACATTGTAAGCATTAACTGAGTCCAAACTATGGCATAGTGTAGCCTTTTTAGCATTTTGCAAAATTAGCATTTTGTAAATATGAATTTCTGCTTTTCTGTTCCAATTCCGCTGTGTCAATTTGAGATAAGATAAGACCTTAAGCGAATTAGGATTACGTAAAACAAAGACTACGGTCACACTACAATTTGGAAAACGAAATAAAGCACATAGGAAAAGTTAAAACCAAGAAAATAAATCAAAGAAATAAAGAAGAATCGATATAAAAACTACGATAACAAGTTTGATTTTGATAAAAAATATAATGACTTTATAAGTAATATATAAACATGGTGATTTACTACACAATGAACTGGTTCTATCTTCGTCTCGCTCGGAAATCATGGGTTTGAACTAGGAAACCTTTTAGATTTTTTTAGTTCCGTCTAATTTTAAAATTGTAAACATTATCTGAGTACTAACTATGGCATAGTGTAGCCTTTTTAGCATTTTGTAAAAGTAGCATTATGTAAATATGAATTTCCGCAT
This sequence comes from Drosophila auraria, assembly GCA_008042615.1. NCBI lineage: Eukaryota > Metazoa > Arthropoda > Insecta > Diptera > Drosophilidae > Drosophila > Drosophila auraria. The sequence goes on from VNJW01006306.1 coordinate 20,834, forward strand.
TTATGTTCCAATTCCGCTGTGTCAATTTGAGATAAGATAAGACATTAAGCAAATTAGGATTAAGTAAAACAGAGACTACGGTCACACTTCAATTTGAAAATCAAAATAAAGCACATTGATAAAGTTAAAATCGAGAAAATAAATCAAAGAAATAAAGAAGAATCGATATAAAAACTACGATAACAAGTTTGATTTTGATAAAAAATATAATGACTTTATAAGTAATATATAAACATGGTGATTTACTACACAATGAACTGGTTCTATCTTCGTCTCGCTCGGAAATCATGGGTTTGAACTAGGAAACCTTTTAGATTTTTTTAGTTCCGTCTAATTTTAAAATTGTAAACATTATCTGAGTACTAACTATGGCATAGTGTAGCCTTTTTAGCATTTTGTAAAAGTAGCATTATGTAAATATGAATTTCCGCATTTATGTTCCAATTCCGCTGTGTCAATTTGAGATAAGATAAGAAATTAAGCAAATTAGGATTAAGTAAAACAAAGACTACGGTCACACTTCAATTTGAAAATCGAAATAAAGCACATTGATAAAGTTAAAATCGAGAAAATAAACCAAAGAAATAAGGAATAATCTATAAAAAAAAACTACGATAACAACATAAACTCCAATGAGGGCCGGAGAACGATCTTTCGGTTATCTCCCAAAGGGTTTCTCCGTGCTCTCCATTGGCTCTCCAAAGCGGCAACGCTTTTCCCTTTCCTGTTGTGGGAAGCACAGCTGTCTCTTGGGACTTGACCTTGACCAGAGTGGGACCGACACTAATAATGCGGTTGTTTTGGAAGCACTCTTCCCTGTTGGTCTGAATATGACTCGGACGCGGACTCAGTACCAAAAACTGCCCCTTAACAGTTCCTTGTGAGGCGTAGTGTTTATCCAAAAGGGAAAATATATAATCTCTTTTGGCTGTGTTTTCATATTTTTCTCAGGCAGTTTATATTTTTTTTATTTCCCTCACAAATCTTCTTTCACATTCACAGTGGCCGCGGGCTCTGCCTTATATCGCAACTGCAGGGCGATAAATATCAAATACAACTGGCCCCGGGCACCGGGCAACTCCGACTCCAATAAGAAGCCACCCCCGAGGAGCTGGCGGAACGGTGACCAAGGACCAAGTTGACCCAGTTTAGCAGCTTATGGAATAATTCATTATGTATTTGCTGGCCATTGTCACTTAATTTGAGTGGGGTTTCCCTCGGACCGAGCACCACATTGCGGTACTTTCGGCGTTGCGGGCAATTTGCCTGCGAATTAATTGTCCACGTCCTGGCAGAGTCCTGGAAGAAGGGAGCAGGGAGAAGGGAGTTGAGCTACTCGAATGGGGAATCGATCAAGCGTCTAAGCGAAGGGCCCCCTGGGGTGGCTGGCGGCTGGCGGCTGGCGGCTGGCTTCCGTGTTTTCTTTCGTTTCTATTTTGTATTTAAGTGAAATTGTTTATTTGCGTTACTTTTATGGTCTTCCTGAGTCGTTGACAGCAATTTGTTTAGCCTGGGGCGGGGCTTAGGGCTTGAATCGAACCCCCATCTCGCATCCAATTAACCTTGCTGGGGGCCTTATCAAAATGCAGCTGGCGACTGCCAAGTCCGAACTCGTTCTGCCTGATAAATCAGTTTTCAAAGCCTGCAAGGCGCAGATATATTGGAGCACAGCTACCTGTCTCAGCTTGGCGGTCAGCAGCCGTGTCTGGCCTCCATCCACAGCTCCTTTCAAGGCTCACGTGCGTGACAGGACTTCGAGACATCGAGACTACCCTGAAATGGAGCCTTTCGATTTATTTAGTTTTCGATTTATTTAAGCGAGCCTAGGCCCCAACAAGAACCGTTTATAGACAATAACTGCCTGGCCATTTATAATATTTTTCCTAATTAAAATTGGGGTGAAGTCCCCAAATTTGCACCTGCAGCTGGTGCTCCTTGCAAAATAGGCAATTCCACAGGACAATGAAACAAAGGATGCTTGTAACTAATTCCCATTTTCAATTTGCAATAGATCAATGTTTGATAAATCCACAGGGGCTGCTTCTAATTAATATTTGCAGCAAAATGCAGCACAAAGTAATTATGTGGGTTTCGGGCTTAAACTCCAAAGCTCTGGAAACTGAACCTAAAGGGTATTCGCGGTTCCCTTTGCCCAACTCCCGCGTATTGGGGACACAGCCTTGGCTGCAAAGGCCAAAAATAGTAAAACTTCCTGTCGCCTTGGTGGACAGACAGACAGACAGGCAGACAGACAAGAACTCCCTTGATCTTCCCCCATTTCCCCTTGGCTCGTAACGTATTCATCAAACGCCAATCCAAGTTGACCCAATTCCGCTCTCCTTTTTCGGCTTTATGTGCGTAGGAGCAGCCGCTGCCCTTGAGTCCTGGATAGGAGGTTCTCCTCCTCCTCCTGGTAAGCAGGGCCATGTGGTTGCCAAAGTTGAATAATTTATTTATGTTTGCTTGCCTGGTCGATGCTGTCGATGCTGAATGGTTCACGTGTCAGGTGGCAGCTTGCTCAGTTCTTTTCTGGCCCCGAATCTCGACTTGTCTTGGGCCCACACACAGCTCCTAACTGGGATTCCCCGCTGGCCAAATCCCTGGCAGCAAATCAAAGGCAGAGAGCCTAAAACCCCTTGAGTTACGGCCAGGGCCTAGCACAGTCCAGGCCCCACTGTGCACTCGCCTAATTGCCCAAAACAGTGTGGCTCCAAAATGGCCAAAACGGCCAAAACGGCAATGAAAATTGATGCCTAATTGCCCTAAGACTCCCCATCATTTTCCAGCCAAATGCCGACCGAAGGGGTTACTGCTCGCCGCCAGTTAATAAACCGATTACGCTTAATTTATATCCATGACCCGGCCATCACATTTCGTGTGGAAAGTTGGGGCTTGGAGTTGGTGTGGCCCCTCGATCCTTGATCACCCCTTTTCAATAGTTCTCAATATTGAGTGGGGAATCATAATTCATTTCGCGAATTTTTGCTGCCAATTATGAGCCGAGAGCCGTCGAGATTCGTCGAGATAAAGTGCAAAAATTGATTGCACTCTGCGTGCCACTTTTATATTCACGATGTGTTTGCTTTAATGCGCTTCGAGAGGGTACTATAAGGGAGTCAAAGGCGCTTGTTGGATTGGAATTTGTGGGTGCAAGAGTTTAAACGTAGGCCAGATATGAGAAAAAAAGTAGCTAACTTTTTTTTATATTAACAAAAAGCTTTTAAGCTGATTCGAGGCCTTCCCAAAAACACACATTCTATTATTTCGCTCGGAATTTCTGTAAAACCCGGAGTCTGGTCTCTCTACTACAGCAATATCTCGATATTTACAATATCTATTGTTTCTAGATTTTTCATTTCTCTTTAGATCCATCAAAAATACAACCACTACATTTTTAATCCAACCTCTAATTTAATGGTTCTTTGAGCCGGATATTAGGAATGGTCGCGGAATTTAACATTCCAAAAAGATGATTACAAAAATAACTGAGACAATTGCTAATGCCAATAAATTCAAGCATAGGAAGTTAAACCTTGTGCTTATACTGTCTAAAGTCATTATGTTCCTGATCAGAATCAACTTAAATTGCATGAAACTCTATGAAACTATTATTCTGATCGAGTTTAATAATAAAAGATTTTAAAATTGGACAGAACTAAAAAAATCCAAAAGGTTTCCTAGTTCAAACCCATGGTTTCCGAGCGAGATGGAGATAGAACCAGTTTATCCCATGTCTATACCTATAAAGTCAATATATTTTTTTAAAATCAAACTTTTTATCGTTATTTTTATATCGATTCTTCTTTATTTCTTTGATTTATTTTCTTGGTTCAACTTTTTCAATGTGCTTTATTTCGATTTCCAAATTGTAGTGTGACCGTAGTCTTTGTTTTACTTAATCCTTATTTTCTTAATGTCTTATCTTATCTCAAATTGACACAGCGGAATTGGAACATAAGAGCGGAAATTCATATTTACATAATGCTACTTTTACAAAATGCTAAAAAGGCTACACTATGCCATAGTTAGTACTCAGATAATGTTTACAATTTTAAAATTAGACGGAACTAAAAAAATCTAAAAGGTTTCCTAGTTCAAACCCATGATTTCCGAGCGAGACGAAGATAGAACCAGTTCATTGTGTAGTAAATCACCATGTTTATATATTACTTATAAAGTCATTATATTTTTTATCAAAATCAAACTTGTTATCGTAGTTTTTATATCGATTCTTCTTTATTTCTTTGATTTATTTTCTCGATTTTATCTTTATCAATGTGCTTTATTTCGATTTCCAAATTGTAGTGTGACCGTAGTCTTTTTTTTACTTAATCCTAATTTTCTTAATGTCTTATCTTATCTCAAATTGACACAGCGGAATTGGAACATAAAAGCGGAAATTCATATTTACATAATGCTACTTTTACAAAATGCTAAAAAGGCTACACTATGCCATAGTTAGTATTCAATTAATGCTTACAAACTCATATGGAATGAGTCTATTAAAGAATTACTCGGATGGACTTTAATAACAGCTTATTGTTTATTAAGTCCCCTGTTTAACTTGTAGGAAATATTAAAAATAAATAAATTAATAATTTAAAATAAATCAAAACAAAAATTCAATTATAGCCACTGCAAGAGCATGCAACCATCAACTTGCCAACTTTTATTGTATTCAATATGTTAGAGTTAAATTGGAGGGAAGTGTTGAGCTGTCACTGCGACTACTCTTCGGGCTTTCCCGGGAGAAGTAAAGCTAGAGGGACAACGGCTTGACACGCGGCCTAATTGCCTCACTACTGGACATTTATGATATTTTCTACATTGAGTTACAGACCAAAGTAATAATGAGCGACGGCCAAGTGTGTCACGGACATTGAGTTGTACAAATAAAAAATCCATCGCCTGAGAGCTTAATTGCCTCATCTAATTTGAATATTCCCGAGTGTCCTGCGAGGCTCAGGACCTCAGGCTTTGGTTACCTTGAAAGGGCAGAGCGCGTACGAGCACGAGTACGAGTACGAGTGGCGATGCAAATGCACCGGAAACCAAACCCTTTTGCTCAGCTACTGCCATTCCTTGGCGAATATTTCACCTAGTGACAGTTTCGGGCGGCGATGCGACGCGACGCGGCGGCTGCACATTTCTATTCATTTCAATTGCACTCATTCACGGAGTAAGCAAAATTAAAGTACGTGACCCTCTTGCGATGCGCAGCAATTTCATCTGCTGCCATCTCCCATCTCCCAGCTGCCATCTGTGTTGACCAGAGTCCAGGTGCAAGGACCCCCTCTAGCCTCCAGCCTCTAGCCTCTAGCGGCCTTGCCTGGCATTGCACATTTTTCTATAAAATATTCATTAACCCGATATTCATTAAAATGACGCCGCCTCGTTAGGGTTAATGGCGCCAGTGGCCCCCAGTCGGTCGCCAGGGCTCTGTAATTATAGAGGTCGGGGTTTAAGGGGTTCCGTGGTTCTGGGGGATCAGGGATAAGGGCCGCCCTGCTATGTAGGTCAAGCATCCCCATCCTTGCTGGCTCCGCGTCTCTGTCTCTGTCTCGGTCTGCTCGGTCTGCTCGGCTTCTCGGGTTCGCAAATGCAGCCATATCTTTCTCAAAACCGCTAATCCACTTCACACATCGCACGAGGCAAGGGATTTGCGCTCCTCCCGCCCGCGACAATCATCGAAATGAGTGGCAACAACAAGGCGCTGGGGCAGACAAGCCAAACATATCGAATAGATACAATTACGAGCGAGCACAGGAAAGTCTGGGCTTAGCGTACGTGCGGCTATGTGACCTCTAACCTTAGCACCTGCCAATGGTGGCTGGAATCAAAAATTGCCAAGCTGGGGCGGGAATTGATCCATTACCTGGCTGCTTACCTGCCTGTAACCCCCATGTACACATGGAGAAAATTAGCGACACAAGCAAGGCAGATCTCTCTGACACATTTCATTTATCTTTAAGGAAAACTGCAGCCTAACATCTCCTCAATGCAAATTCTTAGTGACTATTTTGGGCTGAGGCTGAATATCTTTAAAATTCATGTGCAAATAATGTTGCTCTGATGTTGTGACAGTCCCGAAATCAAGGACTTTTCCCCCCTGAGCGACTTTAAAATAAGCCGAGTGAGAAATTGTCACGAGTTTCGAATATTCAGTGACAGCCACTGCCACTGGCAGGCTTTTCCAGCTCGAACTCTTAAGCCAATCGACAACTCTGGACGTTTCGGGGACACCACCTTTCCTTGCCGCCTTTAACTTTATTTCTGGCAAATGCCATCAAATATTAAGGCAACCTATTTTTCGCATTGTGTACAGGTCGCCCCGCTCTATCCGTATGCAAACAAGCGACAGCAGCATGCAAAAAAAAAAAAAAGGGAACAAAAAATATATAAAGTGGCGGCTGGCAGCAACAACGACCAGTTTCGAGTGTTGGCCTCGTGTTGACTTTTGTGAAAGGTGTGACAATATTTACAATGTCTTGTTAATTGAATTTAATGCGTCCTGTGTGAGTGTATGGGTGTGTGGGTGTCGGCACCCTCAGCCCCCGTCGAGTGTGTTTAATCAGGCAACAAAAGTTAATTCAAATTATTAATGGGCGATTTGCGAGCATTGAGCGCTGAGCTCAAGCTCCCTTGTCATCGCATCATTCGCCTGATCGGTTACCCATTTTTTATCCTTTTTTTTCAGTCTTTTTTCGCTAAGCCCGGCTTATGGGGGGACATACATGTAAACGGTCAAAATTTAGGCAATTTTCATGATTTTTTTAAATAGAAAAAATAACGTAATCATTTTGGAACGGGGATATATTTAAAGGTGGTATGGAAGATGTTAAACAATTTCTTTTTATAAACAAATTTTACAAATTGGACTTATGGAACATTTGCAATAACGCCTCGAGGTTTGTGGACACAATAGAGAGTAATTCGTGTCGGAAACCAAGAAACTAAAAATATATGTATTCATCATAAATTTATCTTCTATTTAAACCTCAAAAACTCAAAAGAAACAATTTTTTAAAAATTTAATTCAGTTTAAAAAAAAATAGTTTAATCTTTCAGAAAAAAAAAATTTCACTTCCCACCCGCCTAAAAAATAAAAAAAAAGGACTTTTTTAACAAAGACTTTGATTCAAATAGAAGCGCATTTAATTCTAAAAAAATACTGCGATATGTTGCATAGTTTTTTTGTGAATCGTCTTAGCATTAGTCCCGCGCTTTCAAACTCGATTTGAGGCACTTAGAGTTCAATTTCGAATTCAATATTTTTTTCAGCATATTCTCCAGATGATAAACTATTTATTAAAGCAAAAAAAAATGTTTGGTCATGTGTGTACATATGTCCCCCCTTAAGCCGTGGGCGAAAACTGGAGAGGGAGCACTCAGCACACAGCCAAAAAATAGGGGAATTCCCTGCAAGGGCACCCAGAGCAGCTCGCTTTCAACTGGTGCGATTGAATAAGGATTGAAGCAGGATTGAAAGTAAGTTGAATGAGAGTTGCTATAAAAAGAAACCTGTATTTGCGGAAATACAGGGAACTCGGTGCTGGTCGTGTAGATAAGGCATGTCGAATGTAAGGAACGTGTAGAAGGCGCACCATGGTCACAGCCTGTGACTCACAGGTGGCGTAGGGTTCATAGGTGGCGCCACAAAGAGGTATATGCGTGATGAGTGTTGCCAGAGTCTCTTTTTTCCCGTCAAATCTGGCTTTTTTTAAAAGACCATTTACTAGAAATATTTATAAATCCTTTTATACGATTTTTTTTGTATTTACTCATATACGAATTCCAAGATAGAAGTGATGCCTAGCTTATAAAATACGTATATGTACATATATTACGTATACCTAAAAATCGTATGAAAATTAGGAAGAAGCCTGCAAGCATTGATGAAATTATATACATATTATTAATAACATATAACATAACATATTAAAAGCAACAAATAAACTAGTTGAAAAACTGGCTTTTTTAATGGCTTTTTTCAAAATGTTTTTAAACTTATTTTGATTATTCTTCCCGTCAAAAACAGTTGTTCTTTCAAGGAAAAGTTGGCAACACTGTGCGTGACTTAAAGCTGGCACAAAATATTATAAATAAAAAAAAAAAAAACAAGAAAGGAAGCTAACTTCGGTAAGCCGAAGTTTAAATACCCTTGTAGCTTGCTAATTTAGAAATGCATAACTAAGCCAAAATTGCATATATTTTCAATTTGGATAGCTTTACCGTATTTGTTTTTATTAGATTGATAAATTAGTGTAGGTATAATAATAACAAGAACGAGAGCTATTTTCGGTAAGCCGAAGAAAATTATATATTAATTTTTAATAAATAATAATTTCTTTTTAGTTAATATTTCTATTGCTTCAATGACAGTTTTATGATAAAGTCTCACATAGTAGCTTTCTTACTTGTTTTAGCTGATTTTATGTCTTTAAGTGGCGCCACTTGGGCTAGCGGACAGCTGCAGCACTACTTTTCGACACGTACAAACTTCTTACACGTTCCAATTTTCTACACGTTAAGTACATATGTACTCCGTGGCCGTGGCCACTTTCCCCTTACTGCCGGCAGGGGCGCCTCATTCCGGCTGGCCCGGGGCCACGCGTCGTATGAGTAATGCGAGCGAAGGGGAAACTTTCTGGCCCGCGACTGCAGCGCGACGGCGAGACTGCAACTGCGGTTGCGACCTGTAGCATTAATTCACTCCGAGCAGACGGAATGAATCGGCTTGCGGCTGATAGCCAATGGCTTACTGTTGAATTGTTTAATAAATAAATCAAACGACACGCCGGACTGCATTCATCGAATGCCGCGGGCATGAATAACTCGATAAGATGCCGCAGAGTGAAGAGTGGAGTGGAAACGGAAATCGGACCTGAAGAGGCTCCCATTTGGGTTAAGCGAGGGGCGATAAGCAGCTTCCGATCGGAAGTGTTCGGCCATCGACTTACGATATTATTTATTACTTATTGGGCCATAAGTGGCCAGTGTCATTTAGCGGCGATAGCGATAAGCAGCTTCCGATCGGAAGAGCGAAGAACCCTCGCGATAGGGAATTTAATCGGTGAGGCAATCAATCTGCGCAGGAAACCGATGAAGTAAGGGGGTACTTTGATATTATTTTATAAAAAAAATAAAACCAAATATTTAAATTTGAATTATGTATATGGTAGAGAGCACCTTTTTCACGTTTCACGTTTCTCCATTTAAATTTTAGAGTTTTGTGTTATTAAACCTTATTATTGATCATTATTAAAGGTCAGGATAACATTTTCTATGCAAAAGTTTACTCAAAGTTGTCGTAAATAAATAAATAAAACCAAATATTTAAATTTAAAGTGTTTATAAATTATAGAACCCCGTTTTAAATTAAGTTTAAATTTTAGAGTTTTTTCTTTTGATTTTAATTATTGATTATTGTAAATTTCACATAGCTTTGAGGTAAGGTCAGGATAATATTTTCTATGCCAAAGTTTACTCAAAGTTGTCTTATTTTACATCCAAGAAATGCCAAATATTTAAACTTTTCACATTTCTTCCTTTAAATTTCCAAGTTTTATATTTTGAATTTCGTTATTGATTATTGTAGCTCAAATTTGAGTTTATGTAGTGTTACTTTTGATCTTATTTTATATTTAAATAAAACCAAATATTTAAATTTAAAGTGTATATAGAAAATAGAGCCCCTTTTTCACATTTCTTGCTTTAAATTTTCATTATTGATTATTGTAAATTCCACATAGCTCTGAAGAAAGTTCAGTACAATATTTTCTTTGTAAAAATGTACTCAAATTATTATTGGCCATAAGCCCGCGATAAGCAGCTTCCTTATCGGAAGAGCAAAGAACCCTCGAGAACTCGAATCGGAATCGGAATCGATTTTTATATCTGGCTAATAATTGCAGGCCACATCTTGCGATAAGTTGAGGTCCCATTAAGCCATAAACGCGCCGAGCCCCGATGAGCAAGCGCCTCGATCGGAACTGAGTTTCGGGAATCCTCTCTTAACCTCCGAAATCCGACAGCCCCCATCTAAAAGGCATCCTTCAGCTTGTCTTCACAAATTTTAATCGGCGCAAACTTAGGGCTAAGCACAATAATGTATGTACAATACTCGGCTCCGTTTTTCATTCACAATCGTCTGGTTTATTCACACACACTAAGAACTATTCAAAAAAAGTACTTAAAATAAATCACAGTAGATTTAAGCATTTTTTTGTGTTTGTGGCTGGCTGGGTTCTGGGCCAAATAAATAGTTAATAAATACAATAAATTACTACACATAGAGAAAAAAATAAGATAAATGGAAAATAAATAGTTGCGGGGCATGGATGGCAAGGATATGTGTGGTGGGAGTGCCAACTGGAATGGAAGGTGCTCGCTAATACTCAATAAATAAATAAATAAATCCTAAAGTACGTGTCTAAAATGGCATTCGACAAAAATTCTTCGTTCTCTCCCTGTCTGGATCCGGGTCTGGACCTGGGCTTCCTCTTTTTGGCTTTTGCTGGCTGCGAATGCTGGCGAAGGCGAAACTAGGCCAACATTCGCCATAATACTGGAGCGGCTTGATGTGTGTGGCTGGCACGGGCTCAGCACTCGGCGGAACCGCATTCGGAGCCGGAACTCACTCCGGCCGCATTCGAGGAGGAGCCCAGGTCGACCATTTCCGAGCTGCCTGATGACAACCTGGCCCCTGCTGCTCCTGGTAAGGAACCACCTCCTGCCGCCGCCGCCGCATGATTGCGCTCCGCACTGTTCCTGCGGCGATGGCGGCGCAGTGCCTTGTGTAGCGTCTTGTAGACATTCTCCAGGTACTGGATATACAGCTCCTTGCTGGCCTTGAGGTCCCGCATGTCCGCCTCCGCACTGCCATCGGCCGGCGTATAGAACTTGAGGCGCTCCTGCATGGCCTCGCGGCTGACACGGCTCAGCTTGGCCCCGTTGCTGTTGGGATACGAGGAGTTGATGGTGGTCTCGATCTCGCAGAGCATGTAACGGGCGCTGACCAGGAGGTCGTGCAGCTCATCGGCCCCCTTGAGGCCGCGCTGGTGCTCCTTGAGGAACTTGTACTGGGCCCGGCCCAGAAATGCGAAGCTGCCCACAAAGGTCTGGATGTGGCGGTACCAGGTCTTGAGCTTCACCTGTAAGAATCAAAGAAGAGAGAAGAGCTTGGCTAAGTCTTCAGTTGGGGGAAGGGCATGCAAATGAGGAATGAGAGAGGAAACTGGTCTGCGCCGCCCAGGGCGGAGCAGGTCCGCTTCTGACTTCCATCAAGACTACTTACCGCCGATGTGGGCTTCGTCATGTTCGGCAGGAACTTGTACTCGTGCGGCCAGTAATGGAAGTTGACGTACTCCTGGTTGGCGCGGCGGCTGATGTCTTGGTACTCGCTTCGCGCCACGTTCCTCAGGCTCTCGAGGTACTGGAATTGGGAATGGGTTAGTTAGTAATTTCTTTGGAAAGAAGCATCCATCTGCTGACACTCACCTTCCGCTTGATCACTCGTCCTTGGCCCGAGCTATCGCCGGAGCTCTCGCTCTCCGCATTGTAGCTGCCACCGCAGGGATTCTCCCACTCCGGGATCTGGGGCAGGGCGCCGGCAAAGAGGCGCAGATTGTGGCTGCGGGCATGACGCGTCCTCTGGCGACGCATCTCGCGGCGAGCGGCCCGGATGGCCGCCTGGGTGATCTCCTCGTAGCTGCTCTCGCTCAGGCTGAGATCGCTGTCGTAGCTGCCCTCGCCGAAGCTCTCCACCAGGCCGTGATACGGATTCACATTGAAGCGGGGCAGGCTCTCACTGGAGGAGGAGGAGGAGGAGGCGGAGGCGGCTCGTCCAGAGGCATCCTCATCGTAGGCATAGTCCAGGGCCACCTGATCGCGCAGATGCCGCGCCTGGGGCAGAGGCATAACGGCGGCCAGGATCATGATGACCAGCAGCAGCTGACGGCTGTGGCAGCTCCAGTTGTGGCCGCGGATGCTCTGGCGGTTGCTCTGTGGGCAGACTGCAGAGAGGAGGAGGAGGAGGAGCAAGGAGTTAGTTTTAGTCATGGACAAATCCCGAATCGGTTGTTAAGCGCACCGTTTAAGGTAAAGGCTGGCATTGGTCTGGTCTAAACACACACGCACAACTAACAACTGTGGCTAAGTGGCTAAGCGACTGGTTGCGACGGGGAGCTGCTCGGACTCGGACTCGACGGCTCGACGGCTGCTGGCTAAGTGACTGCCTCCGCGGCGGCGCTCGAAAATTTGTAAGCCGTCGGAGTCACGCACTCGCGCCGATCGCATCGGATCACTCAATCGATGAGGAGAGGAGAGCCCACAGACCGAGACCGAGACCGAGCCCGAGTGAGTGCAATTACACAGGCAGCCTCTGAGCATTGTTTGGCATTACTTTTGAGCATTTGTCGCCACGCTCTCTCCCGCTCTCCGCTCGCCTCTCTTTTTTCGGCCGAATTTCACCAGAAAGATTACTCATAGGTATTTGGGTTTTTTTTCTTCTCAGTTCCGCTGGCTCAGTTCCGTTCATGCTGCCTCGGCCAGACGCGGCCCAGACGCCGGCGGAGGCTGTGACGTAGCCACTCGGCCGGCGCTCGCCGCTCGCTGCTCGCAGCTCAAGTTGCCGTAGGTCAGCGACTTGATAAGGCAGCGGGCAGCGGGCAGCGATAAGGCACGTGCTGCCTCGGCTGCGGCTGCTAGATCAGCTGGCCAAGGCCACCAGCGGACGGACACCTGAGATCGAAAGTGGAGTCCCGGCGAACGGGCCTCCGAAACTGGGAAACTTGGAGGAACTCATGGGGGAACTCATGTGAGCTCTGGCTCTGATTAGAGAGCGATTAGGGAGTCATGTGAGCGGGATTCGACGTGCTGGAGGAGTTATCAGAGCTATCAGGGCCATAAAGCAATCAGAATCGGAAGACTGGCGAAATTGAAAAGGTCGTCGGAACTTGAGATCCAGTCACAAGTAGCACTAAATATAGGCTCTGAGTTCCAGAGATACTGGAGAAACCGAATGGGGCCGTATTTTTCCCACGACTTGGCTTTAATTTCGCCATGAAACGTTATTGAGGCGGCTGGACCTGCGTTAATGGCTCGCACCTTCGCTGGCGATTATTAACAGTTCGATCACTGGCACGGCCCGGACGGGGATTCACACCAGACACCAGAAGACACGTACGGAGCGAGTTGGAGAGCATTAATCATGGCGAACCGATCGAAGTTATTCCGTAATGGAGCTAGCAAATCATCTTTTTATAAACAATTGCGAAAGACAGAGGGTGATCTAATTGTTGTCACTGATACCAGATACCAGATACCAACTACCACTTAATACCAGGACTTTAGCCCTTCCTACTTACTTTGATGGCACATCTTGGGCGATGGATTCGAATTTGGATTTCCTAAAGCACTGTATGGCCTCCAAGTGGCCTTAATACTGGCTGTGTTTATGGAGTGTGTGTGTAAGTTGTGTGAGGAGTTGTGTGTGTGCTAGCACTGATCTCTTAGCGGGTTCACAGGCCGCGGACAATTAGCATTGGCGTGTGTCTAAGCGAAACTGATTCATGGTCTCCGGCCGTCGCATAATTTTATATTTATACGAAAATCGCCGGCTGCCGCCGCCGCCGCCGCCGCTGCCGCTTGTGAGGCAGTCCCACTCGCTGCCCGCTGCCCGCGTCGCCGTCGCTGCTTGGGGCAGAGTAGCCTCTGCTCCTGCTATCTCTCCCCCAGGGCAGAGCGTTAACGTTGCCGTCGCTGCCTCAGTCAGCGCCAGCTGCCGAGCTGCGAGCGTTGCTCGTCGACGTCAATGGGGGGCGTCGGGCCAAAGAATCGGAATCAGAATCGGGAATCGGGAATCAGGAATAGGAATCGGAATCGGACCCTCAGAAGTGCGCGACGCGCTTATAATTATTACTGGATTTGTTTCGATTCGATGAATGCCACCCTTCTCCCCTCCTGGGGTTTATTTTTATTTGCACAAGCTGCTTGCTTTTCATCAATTACGTACGAATGGGCCCCTCGCTTCGCTTGCTTCGTCGCCTCGCTCCGCCCCTGGACTCCCACACAGAAAGGGGATTTTTCTCCTCCGCTCGCTCGTGTGTGGCCGCTCATTATGTACACCTTCACTTTGTGTCTTTGCGTCACAAACTCCCCCCAACCCCCAACCCCCAAACCCCCAGCACCAGCAGCAACCCAGTTAGGGGGCGGGGCATCGTCAATGCGAAATTAATTGCATTGATTGCCGAGCGGGTTCAAAAAGCATGTTTTTCAAAAAAACCTAAGCCAAGCACGGGGATTTTTCTGGCGAGAGGCCATGGGAAATCTTTGGGGCGCGACAATAGAGAGATCTCTGGGTCGATCTGCCATGTGTCGGCCATCCTCCGTTCCCCAGTTACCAGAGCCACGCGGTGAATTAGCAATTTCTAGAGCCACACGATGATGGCTAGATGGATGCGGTGATAACGGTTCAGGCCGCGAAACAGGTTGGCCAACAGACAATGGAGAGCTGGCGATCCAAGTGCGAGCAATTCAGGCTTCGACTTGGTCAGTGACGTCTATTTCGGACTATTCGGAGTGGGTTTGGAGGGTAAAAATATATGATATTTAATTATTTTGTCAATAATTTGAGCTATAGGCTGGTTTTCTTCTTAAAAGTTTATCAAAGTTCGAGTGTTTAAGCCCTTAATTCTATAATACTCCCTTTCGGACTATTCGGAGTGAGTTGGGAGTGTACAAAAATATGATTTGTAACTCCTTTATGTTGTTAAATATATGTTGTTTCTTCTTAAAAGTAGGTGATTCTGTTCTCAATAAGACAATACTTCCTTTCGGACTGAGTTCGGAGTGTAAAATAATAATATGATTTTTAGATCCTTTGCAAATATTTCAAAATATATGTAACCTAACAGGCATTTCCTTCTTAACATTTCTAGCTTGCTATTGAAGTTAGAGTGCCTCTGCCCTCAATTTGACAATCATTGCGGCTTTTCCACCTTTCGGAGTGAATTGGGAGTGTACAAAAATATTATTTTTAGCTCCTGTGCAAATTATTTTAAAATATGTGTATGTAGTTACCTTCTTAAAAAAAGATTAATATGACAATACTCCCTTTGGGACTATTCGGAGTAAGTTCGGAGTGATATGGTATATAATTGTTAGCTCCTTTTTGGATAATTTAAAATATAAATGTGATATCAAGCATTTCCTTCTTCAAATTCGTAGCTTGCGATCAAAGTTTCAGTGCCTTTGCGATGATAGAGGTTTTCCAGCTTTCGGAGTGAGGTTGGAGTGTAAAAAAGTATTATTTGTAGCTTCTGTGCAAATAATTTGAGATATATGTGATTTTTTTCTTAAAAGTAGATCAAAGCTCGAATGATTCTGTCCTCAACTAGACAATGGATAAGGCTTTCCACCTTTCGGAATAAATTCGGAGTGTAATAAAAATATGATTTATAGCTCCTTTGAAAATATGTCGAAATACATGTAATTTTCTTCTTAAAAGTTTGACAAACAACCACAGATTTTGTCCCTTTTTTGACAATGACAGAGGCCTTTCACCTTTCGGAGTCAGTTAGGAGTGAAATTAAAGGTCTTTCTGGGCTTCTTTGAAAGATGTATTCAGAGTAAAGTTTCTAGGAGCTACTTCAGAGTGGGTTTAAAAGGAAAACCAATACTAGTTCTTCGGAGTATAGCTCACGTTCACCAAGCAAGTCTCTTTGCCTCCGAATGAAACTCACCAACTCACTTTTGATGAGTAGTACTACCCATTTCACTCCGAAACTTTCCATTGAGCGAGCGAGTCTGATCGGTAATTAGATCATTTGATAAATCAAAACCAATTGACGCACTGCCGACTAGCTACCTGGCCGGACAACGGCCATCGGCCATCGAACTGGGAATGGACTCTCCGGTGCGTGGGCATCCGACGTGCCAGTTTTATAGTCGCGAACCAGGTTTGGCCCAGTATCGCGGCCAGATCGCTCTGATTTACGGCCGGGCGGCCCCCCGATAAACTCCCAGAAACTCTCAGTGATATCACGATCCCTGGCTGGGAGTACTAAGGCCATGGCCATAAACAACCCCAAGTGATCTTTGCACCCTGCTTTCGGGGGCCACTCATCGGAATCGGAATTGGATTGGTGAATGGAAATCGAAAATGACATGACTTCGTCTTGGGACTTGACTCTCTGATTTGGTATTGAGGATGACGCGCTTTTCGCGTAGATAAGGTCGCGTGGAAGTGTTTACAGTCAGAGTGGGCTAGGACGGTGTACCCGGTGTGGCCTAATTGGGCGATTCGGCTAATTACTGGCGCCGGAGTGGGGGGCACTAAAATTTTGATTCAACGCCGCTTAACAGTAATTCGGCCAACTTTTCCACTGAACTCTTATCGCGTCCACGCGTCGTCAGACGCTGAACTTTGGCAGGCCAGGCCAGCGAGGGAATTCACCTCGCAGCCAATTGTCTTCGTCTTCGGGGGTGTTGACTAATGCCTTTGCCATGAATGAATAATCGGCAAAACAGGCACCCCTAGCACCAGCGTCAGTGGGTCGATGTCGATGTCGATGTCGATGTCGATGGATATGCGTTTGCGTATCCA
The DNA here is from genome assembly GCA_008042615.1 of Drosophila auraria. NCBI lineage: Eukaryota > Metazoa > Arthropoda > Insecta > Diptera > Drosophilidae > Drosophila > Drosophila auraria. The sequence continues at coordinate 37,440 of VNJW01006306.1, forward strand.
AAACTCGAGGAATCCACTCACATCAACTGGGCGCTGGACACATGAATGGGCTGACTCACTCGCCCTTGCACGCAGTTCTCCAAGGGGAAAGGGCTGGCAGATTGGAGCTTCAGGGGCTGCTGTCCTGGCTCGTCTTGAGCTAGGGTGGAGACACTGAGAGAAATACACTCTATTGCGGGCATCTGTCCTCAGATTTTATTTGCTAATATTATTATATATATATTATGCTACTTTACTACTACTTAATTAAATTATTTTATAATGTTTATCTTAAGGCTACAAAATTACTCTGCTTGACATTAATAAATAAGGGCATACAGTTTTGGCTTTAATATATATAATTCTTTATTCTTTATTCTTCAAAAGTTATTATTTATATTATTGATATTCTTTATATAAATTATATTATTTATATAACTTAATATTATTATTTAGACAATTTATATTATTTATATTACTTATATTATTTACATAATTTATATTATAAAATGGAAGTATAGGAATATCTAGAGTATTGCAATCTTTTAAAAAAATCTCCAAAACTTGGCTATAAAATGCTATTATACATCTTGAAAATGTTTGATAAATATAGAATCTTTATATTTAATATCAAAAAATATTTAAATTTAAAGCTGTCATTATCACGTTTAACTGACCTCGTTAGGAGGTGTTTTTTTTTTTTATAGAAGTGCTAACTTAAAATTATTATTGCATACTTTTAGACAGCTTTTCAAATGATTTCAAAACCCCAGTGAAAATCCCCTTAAAATCATTATTTTATTTTATTTATTAAATTATTAAATCATTGCCTTGTAAGGCCTATTTAAGTCGATTAAAATAATATCTATTAGAAATATGCCTTACAATTATTATTGCATACTTTTAGACAGACTTTTAAGGGATGTTAAAACACCAGTGAAAATCGCCATAAAGACGTTATTTTATTTTATTGATTAAATTATAATATTATTGCCCACTTAAATCGATTTAAATAATATATATTAAAAGTATACCTTACAATTATTATTGCATACTTTTAGACAGCCTTTAAAGAGTTTTAAGACCTCAGTAAAATCCCCTCAAATATATTATTTTATTTTGTTGAATAAATTAGTAATATATTTATTTTATTATATTATTACTATTGTCATGAATAAAATCCTTAAGTCAATTGAAATTGTATCCATTTAAAATAAACCTAAACATTATTATTGCATATTTTTAGAGACCTACTTAAGGCGATTTTAAAACCCCAGCTAACTCTTTTTTTTATTGATTAAATTAGTATAATATTTATTATATTAATGCCTAATCAGGCCTTTATTGTCAAGAATATAATATATTATATTTTAAATTTTATATTTAAATGCCTTGAAATGCCTGCTTAAATAAATTGAAATAATATCTATAAGAAATATACCTTTAAAGAATTTCAAAACCTCAGTGAAATACCCTAGAAAATATTCTTCTGTTTTCTCGATTAAATTAGCTCCTTAAATCAATTGAATTAATTTTCATAAAACATATAGTTTCCATCACCAAGGTCTTCTACTTTTCCCATATTTTTTTATCCCTTGACCTTTGCCCCCTTTTCGGCTCTGTGTATCCAATCATACGGATCAGCTCCTCGCAACTTGGCACCTGGCGCTAATTTTAGCCATTGGCAATTGGCATTTGCCACTCGCCTCCGCTGACGTAGGTGTCATGTTCGCTGTGACGTCGGGCAGCGAGCAGCGCGCAGCCAATTGCGAATTTCGCCGTAATTGCTGGTTATTATCAGCCCCAAAAAGGCAAAAGGCAAAAGGCAAAAGCTAAAGCCAAGCACAATCGATACAGATACCTTGATGCCTTCGACAAATCGCACGGTTAATGCGCCCGCATTAGACGCACATTATTCGGGGGATCATTATCATCGCCATTGCCATCGCCAGTTATTAATATTAATACGTTGCGCGACATAATTGAAATAGCCGCTTATCGCTTCGAGCTGTCCGGCGGGGTAATTAGCATGGTGAGCCCCGTGACCCATTCCCATTCCCATTCCCAGTGCCAGTCCCAGTGCCCCTTCGATTCCCAGACCCGCTCTATGACTAATTGATAGACCCGCCAACCGCGAGCCGCGAACTTTATCGCGTGCCAGCGCCGGCGCAGGCAGCGTCGCCGTCAGCGTCGCCGTCCGCTCAGCGTCCATGTGTCAACAAGAGTCGCGTGCGCCGCTGGGAACGCTGCTTCCAGTGCTGGCAGCGGCGGCGGACCAGCTCTGCCAGCGCTCACCGCTCACCGCTCATCGTTCATCGCTCATCGCTCAGCGGATTGTTGACACTCGGAATGGGGATCACTAGTGGCTGTGGTTGGGGTTGGGTAGGGACTGGGCGGCGGAGGCGAAGGCGTGGTGGGTGGTTGGGCGTTAGTCACTGCTGTTCTGGGGGCAGCCAGCCATTAATCTCAGATCCAAGACACGATGATTCAACGCGCTCCACAATCCCAATTGCTGTGTAATTATGGAGGAGGTGATGGGCACCAACTGGGTTAGGAAAGTGAGTGGCTTCGAGGGGAGAAGTTTGTGAAATTCAAATATAAATTGGGATCTAAAGAAGGTTAGAAAATTTTCTAAAGCAAACAGCTTCTCAGATCTTTTGGTATCGTGAATTATTTATATATGTTTTACACAGAAATTAAGTTCAAATAAATATTTATTATATTATTTATTTAAATATATATATTTTTTACAGAAATTGAGTTTAAATAAATATTTATTATATTATTTAAATGGTCTGCATATGTCTAAATTAGGATTGAAATTTCTCTGGTATCCTGCATTTTTTATATATTTTTTACACAGAAAATGAGTTTATTATATTATTTATGATTATGGTCTAAATTAAGATTGTAAATTCTCTAGAGAAATCCTCAGGTATCCTGAATTCTTTATATATTTACAGAAATTAATTAAATTGTAATTATATTACACAGAAATTAAGTTTAAATAAATATTTATTATATTATTTATGATTATGGTCTAAATAAGACCTGGTTTCCTGAATTTTTTATATATTTTTTTACACAGAAATGTAGTCTAAATAAATATTTATTATCTTATTTAAATTAAGTGTCTTAAAAAGCTAGCTTTATGGTAATTCTTCCTTCCATAAATAGCTTTTTTAGAGTGTGTTTTGTGCTTACAAATTTTTCTTAGAGCTAATTCAGATATCCCTCAAAGATAAATCCATAATTGTAAGCCAAAGTCAGGTACTACATTTTTTACCACTATTTGTGCTATTCTAACACCCTTACCTCTCGAATATAACGACTTCTGACTCTGACTAGCTCTTCAGCTTCCCAGCTCCCCAGCTCTTCAGCTCCCCATCTCTCCAGTCTCTCCATTTATACTCGACTTTGGATACTATTTGACTTAAACCGAAGCCAACTCATCGCGTGTAAATTTCAGCCTCCGACAGCCGGCAAACTTCACTCAGCCTCGAGCTCCAAGCTCCCAGCTCCCAGCTCCGAGCTCCGCGCTTGACTCTCTTACACATCGCGAAAACACTTCCGTTTCGACTTTGGGTTGCCAAACAAAAGCCCAGCAGAAAAAAAAAAAAAATAAAGAATTATAAATAATAAAAAAGGCAAGAATCATCGGTGCCAAAAATAAATTTCGCGAATTTGCATAGGCGCAACGGCAACGGCAACGGCCTTGCCCCTCGGTCCTCAGTCTTTGCTGCTAATTTCCATCGGATCTCCGGAGATCTCCGGGGATGCCGAGCAAACAACAAGTGTTTGTGTGGGTCAGTTTCGGACTCGGACTCGTTTGGATTGCCTTTCCCAGCAATTGATGAGCAATTAATGTTTTTGTTTTCGCCCCGTTTTGCGTTTTGCTTGGGTTTTCGGTCGCCTTTTTTTTTTTTCGGTTTATTTTCTTGGTTTTTTGGCCAACCGGAACGGCATTCCAATGGCCTGCGTTGTGTGCCCCAAGATCTGTTTCAGCTTCAGCTTCAGCTTCAGCTTGAGGCTGAGATCCCTCGGCTACCATTTCCACCAAGCTGCGATTTCCTTTTCTCATTTTAGGTGGATCAAGGTCTGTCAAGGGAGAGATACCCTATAAAAGGAATATGTTCTAGAAGGAGCTCAAGATGCTGTGTACTTTCTATAAAATATTTATATTATAAGGTTTAATAATAATTAATAGATAAAAATTAGCTTAAGAGCTCATTTAGTTAAGGTTTGGAATGAATCTCATTGATGCATATTTAGATTTCTAAAAGCAAAATAAGATACAACATTCTGAGATAACTTAACTCTAAGAGTAGCTTGCCTGTAGAGGAAAATTAAACTTTATATTGCTGGGAATGCTCTTAGAACTTAGAAAATAAAGGTATTTAAGAACAAGTAAATATTTAATATATATAACATTTACAGAATAAAATCTTTATATTCCTTCTTTGAGCAAAAGAAAATAAATTAGAATTGTAACACCAACATTTAATTACAGAATAAATTCCTTTAAATACTCTTGAAACAAAAAGGGATTTAAGTACATGAAAATACTCATTAATTATAACATTTAGTTGGTTAAAGCAATAAGTAATTTAATTAGAGAATTACACTCTTCGAACATAAAGTGATTTAATTAAAAGAAAATAAATCAGTAAAAAATGAGTGCATGTTGCTCTTGGCCCTGGCAAGAGTCTAGTTGCGGCGGTGGCCTTGGCTGGAGATACTCGAAAGTATCTGTATCTCAGCCAGTGTATCTAAGCTTCGCATTGGCATTGCCCAGTGACCGAGTGTCCGAGTGTCCGAGTGTGCGAGTGTTTTTCTTTCGGGTGTCGCCTCGACCGCCAGCGTTCTCTTGAAAGTGTTCCGTGTCTCGTTATTGAAATTGCAATTCAAGATTCCACACGTACTCGCAGTCGCAGTCGCAGTCGGTCTCCAAACGCATCCACTTGATTTACATACGAAAAGAAACGGCAACAGAGCTCGGCTCGGCTCATAAAAAGCGGGACTGTTAAAACAACCTGACCATGTCGTGCCTTGCCTGCATTTCTTATTTATTTACTTTTGGTTGCTTTTTCTCTTTTTTCTTGCTTTTAATACTTTTTTGCACGGCGTCGGCGGCAGCTTCAAATGTCACTGGAAGTTGGGCAAAATATGACCCAGAAATCGGAGAGCGGGGCCAGGCTTTTCTCTGATTCTCTGGGGGGAAATCGCCAGGCTCCCACAGTCGTTAATTATATTTATTGGCTCATTTCTAGCTCTACCCTGCCTGAATTGTTACTGCAGGAAAAACCCTAAAGATGATTCAGGTTCCACAACAATTCTTTAAATATTTAGGAATTTTGTATTTCAGCTTCCAAAAATTCTTTAAATATTTAGAATTTTCGGTTAGCTCGCTGTAAATATTTGGTTTTTATTAATCAAATGAGTAACAAGTATCTGGCAGTCGGCAAAGTCTTTGGTGGATGTATCGCTGGCACTGGTTTTTCCATTTTTTCCTAGCAACTTGCCACTGGCTCCTGCTGCAGCTTCTGGTTGTTAATTCGATGTGGCACATGTAATAAGGCTAATGAGGTGGGCCACTGCAACCCGATCAGGGCTGTGGAGTGCTTCGACCCAGCCCTAGATAGCTCCTCCTGCTCCTCCTCCTGCTCCCGTTCCTCTTCCTCGGTTAGCCTGATCAACTTGTTGTGGTTTTGGTGGCATGCGATGACCACCATCAAAGCCGCACAGAAATCACGTCGTCGCAAGTTGTTGTTGTTGCATCCATCCATGTTGCATGTCGATCTGTCTTGCCCCACACGTCCGCGGACAGACATTTGTAAGTAGCCAAGTGCAAATGTATCGATTTACAGCGCAAACAACTTGCCCAGCAAATGGAGCAGCAGAAACGGGAACGGCTGAAGGAATGAAGAAGCCTCAGAGGCAGAGGCAGAGGCAGGAGCTGGAGCTGGAGCTGGAGCTGAGGCTGAGGCTGGGGGGCAGTTGACAAGATGCCAACGCAGCAAAAGCGCTTACAATGTTGAAGAATCCATGTCTGGGAAGACGACTGCATACTGAGTACTGAGCACCGAGCACACCGAGCACCGAGCACACTGAACCCGCCGACAATTAAACAAAATTTGATACAGTCGGCGGAGAGTGGGGACTGGGAGTGGGGACTGGGACTGGGACTGGCTGTGGGTCTTAGTTGCATTTTATTTCGAGGTTTTTGAACTGCCGCCTTACAGTGTCCGCGCATAATTGCGAGGAAAGGTGCAAGCTTCTTTGCAAAGTCAAAGGCAAAGGTGTAGGGCTTGGGCCAGACCTGGTCATCCATCAATCAATCAATTAGTCAGTGGCCTTATCTGCTATGAATCATGAAGAGATTCGATTCGATTCGATTCGATTCGATTCGATTCCATGTTGGAGTAAATCAATAAAATAAAGGCTAATTAAAACGAGAGCCAACTGCAGGCAGACGATGGGCTTCCGACTCCAGCTCGGACTCCAGACCTGGGCCAATTATAACCATGGCAAAGAGTGCCAAAAATACACGCGGCGGCTCACTCATCGTGTTTCCTAATAACCCAATTAAAGACAGCGACGACCTACGCAATGAACTTGGGGCACCGGGCCAGGTGAGAGATATGCGTCATGCGTGGATGACGCCACAGCGAAGAGGAGGAGGTGGCTCCGCTCTGCTCCAAACACGCGCCGCTTCTTCAATGACGTCACATCGCACAAGTCTTGACCCACAAAGAAAGATGGCCTGGCAACAGGTTGCCACAGAAAAAAGGGGGGAAAAGTAAGCCAGCGGAAAGCCAGCGATCGTGCCGGGAAATCCCTGGCGGCTATTTTTAAACGCTAACCTCAGCACCTGGAGAAGCCCTAACCTAGCCCAAGCTGCAAAAAAGTACCCGCTGCCTGCCATTAAATTCAATTTCAATCTCTATTTCAATTTCCCTTCGATTCGATTTCCCACTGAATTTCACAACGGCCTATCTATCGGCTATCTGCGAAAACCCCCAAGATCTCTGAGCAAGTCGCCCGTCCGAGTCGCATGTCTGGGCAAATCGGCGACCTTTGCTCGCTGGGCTTTGACGTCACGCCACGCGACTCGCATTTGTTAATTGTTAATTGGAATCGCCGCCAGGTGAGGAGAAGCCAGCTCAGTCCCAGCCCCAGCTCGGCGGCGGCGGCAAATCCAAGCCCCCGCGAAAGCGAGCGACTTTGTGTCGCTATGCCAGGCAGCCACCTGATGAGTCAGTCGAGTCAGTCAGGCAGCGATCAGTTCCACATTTCAACATCGTCGCAATTTCACGGCGGTTATCACTGCAGCTACACGCAGAGAAATAAAGGGGGTCAGGGCGCAATCTAATCAATCTAATCAAAGCAGTAATTGTTGGGCCGGAAGTGCTCATTAATGGTTGCTGAAGAGCTCTTTCCTGGATCTTTGCTTTTCCTTAAACTCAAAGTTTTAGCCAAACTCGAAGCATTTGGAGAAGTAATTAATAAGAAAGGCATATATGTCAGGGACTGTAATCATTATTATTATGAGAAAAATAATGATTATTTCATACGTTTTATTTTTGATAAAAAAATAATCGTTATTCTATTAGTAACAATTAAGTAACAAGAAACATTCAAGCAGATAGAAAGATAACTTAGTATTAAAGATCAATAAATAACCTCATTTCATACTAGGTTCGAGGCACTAAAAAATAATTATTTGGCAAGTTCTTGCCTATAACTATTATTATGTAAAAATATATAAAAAAGTCCCTGGTTCTTACTTTCTAACTTTAACTAAGAAACAAAAAACATTTAAGTATTAATGTTTAGTTTTAGTTAAATAGCCAGTTAAGGAATATCCGTTGGCGAACAATAAATAAATAAATAAATATATAAATATTACAATTGAAGCAGAAAGATACTTAGTTCTTATGATAAAACCTAGATCTACTTAGGATATCCTCTCTATTTCTTATTGCTCAAAGTTATTCCTACTTAATTTTATTTATATTTCTTGCTATTTAATTTAATTTAATTCAATTTACTTGTTTCGCTTTTCCCTGTGTTACAAGCTATAGCTAAGCTTATATTTATGGCTTCAATATTTACATTTATTTAACGTTCAATTGATACCTTAATTATACACCAGGTTCTTTATTCTAATTATTCTCCATTATTATTCCTCTTATATACTGTTTAGAACCCTCTGAATTCCTCCTTACCTTCCCTCTCTCTCAGTGCACCGATTGCAGTGGCAACCGCTGCACTCTTATCGCCTCATTCCTGACATGCCAAAGTCAAAATAATCGCCAGACAATCAGTAGAAATTTATTAATAAACAAATTAAAAGGTATTTATGGCAGGAATGAAATCGCCCTATAAATAGATTAAAACAAAGTAAATGATAGTTTTTTAAGGCCAAGAGGCTTGGCAATGCTGATACCATTCCTAGGCAGGTAAATCATAAAATATCAGGTGTAAATGCAATAAAGCAGGGAATTATAACTGAAGGGAAAGGTGAATTAATCGCTAAAGTGGCAGATGATTCAGGCTTCCATCAAGATATAGATAGTTTAACCAAATACCAAAATAGATTAGTATAGAAGTTTTTAATGTAAACTCAGTCTCTTTTCTTTAAAAATTATATAAAAAATATATCTTCAGTCCCGAGACCCTCACTTTTCTCCCCGTGCAGGGAGCAACGCCACCGTCAGAGATAGTTGCTGATGCAACAAGGTCGCCGGTGTTATCATCGTCGCCCTGTAATCGCTGCCTTATCGGCGGAGGAGCCAGTGGCCTACGGGGGCTACACGCCCCCGTGACGGGGGCTCGTCCCGGCAACGCACTGAGACTGGGACCTCTGACTAGGCCCGGGAGTTGCTTAATTAAGTTATTTGACATTTCATTAATTGGGCAACGCAACATCGACAATCAATTGCAAATGGCAAGCGTCGCCAGCGGTCGTAAATCGCCGCAATCCGCATTCAATCTATTTAATTGTCCCGCTGACGCACGATCAGCCACCTGTGGCACACACGGCGAGGGCCATGTAAGCCAGGTAGGCCAGATAAGCCGCCAAGGGATGCCGAGGAGATACCGTCACACACTTGGCAACAGCAAATCCCGGGGGAAGTACCGAGTAAATGCAAGATATTGCAATTCAGGCAGCTGCCAGAGGGGTTATAAGTTGTAAGAAATCTAGTCTTAAATTTAACAAATAAATAAAGGAATTCATTTAAATTACCTACGAAATCGTATAAAAAATATATAAAAAATAAATACAATGTTTTTCATTGGTGAAAGAAATTAATTAAAGCTCTTGGAGTTTATTAGTTATCTAAAATATAAAAATTAAACACAAGGTTGGTAAAGGAATTAATTAAAAAGAGCAAATGGGGAATACATTAAAAATACATAAAAAATATACAAATTAAATATAAACTAATTAAAGGGAGAATATGATGTAATAAATAGCCTATCTTAAGTTAAAACCTAAGTCATTAACATGGGGTTTAAGATTAATATAAATAGTGGCTTAATAAAATGGATTAATAAAAATTCATAAAAATGAATGGCTTGCTATAATATTCGTTGGCTGCTTTGAGACTTAACTAAGAGTGGTTATTAATGCCCAAAGTGTTAAAAGCTTAAAGAAATAACTCAATCAATGCCTAAAGTTAGTTTATAATAATTTTGTATTAAAAAATAAATTTGTAAGCCTCTTAGGCTTACCGGAAGAGATTAATTTAATAAGAAGAACTTGGAAGAACTTACGACTGCCAAGAAGAATGTGGATAAACTGATACTTACGTTCAGTTTTAATAATAGGAAATAAAATTTGTTTATAACAAACATAAAAAGTGAATCGAAATAAAGGCTCTAGGATTGTTGCGATATATCCTGTGATACATAAACTCTAAACTATATTCTATAAATGCTAGTAAGAGTAGCTTCCTAATGTCCTTAAATATGAACTTAATATGAATTCAATAGAATTGAGCTTGCATAATAAATAAATTTGTTAATAACAAAATTATGATTATTTCTTGAGAATTTTTGATTAAAAAATAATCATTATTATTAAGGTTTTGCTTTAGTACTCGTATAATAATGATTATTTTTTTTTATCAAAAAATAAAACTCATGAAATAATCATTAGTTGCTGATTTTTATTATAAAACTCATAATGATAACAGTGCCTGATTACAAGTTAAAACTACATAGTTGTAGTTATTCATTATGCACTAAATATATACAAATTAATTATAGGTATAAATAAATATAAATAAGTATAAATAGATATAAATAAATATAAATAAATATAAATAAATATAAATAAATATAAATAAATATAAATAAATATAAATAAATATAAATAAATACAGTTGAAGAAACCAAAAACCTAACTGAAATCAATCGTCAAAATAAAACTCATGAACTAATCATTACTTGCTGATTTTTATTATAAAACTCATAATGATAACAGTGTCTGATTACAAGTCAAAACTAGATGTAACTAACCATTTTGCACTAAATATAAACGCATTAATTATAGATATAAATAAATAAAAATAAATACAGTTGAAGAAACCGAAAAACCTAACGGAAATCAATCGTATCTCGCCGCGTATCTGCGGCTCGACGGCGGGCGCATTCCAATATCTTTGGCATTTCGGGGCCTGATGAAATAAGCGAAATATGCGATGAAGCCAGGGGCCATAAATAAGCGCCTTGATCGGATTTTGGCAAATACATACGTGCCGCTCTGCTTTTAATTTGTATGCATAAATAATAATTATGGGAGCTGGGAGCTGGGAGCTGGGAGCTTCTCGGAAGGGTTGCACATGGGATCATCGATCGATCGATCGATCGATGGGCTGCTCTAGGGTTCTGTTCTGGGAATGCATGTGGGCGTCATCGCTGACTCAATGCGGTCAATCCGATCCTGGCAGGGATTCGGAAACGGCATCCCAGAGCCATAGATACAAATGTATCGCCAAGCTACTGTGGCCACTAAGCCCAACTGGAAGCCGCCTTATTGAATCTAATCATCTAAAAATGATATGAAATTATGTTATAAATATTTTATGGCCCCCGCAGCAGTCCAACAATAACAACAATGGCTGTGGCCAATCAAGCGGCAACAACAACATAAATATCACGTCTTTTAACGCTCTTTTCGGATCGACACCGCCGACACCGCCGACACCGAAACCGAATCGCTGTCGTTTCCCATTCTTGGCTTGTTTTATATTCCGTTTGCGACGGCTTTTGGCTGTTAATCATTTTGTGGTCTCCGGTCGCTGGTCGCTGGTCGCTGGTCGCTGGTCTCCGTTGTTGTCTCGGTATCTCGTCGAGTTAATCTTGTTAAAACAAACCGTTTCAATAAATACAGCGATAATGCAATTTTAATGCCATTAAGATGAGCACCAATTATGGCCAGCACCAGAGAGGATCAGGCAGCTGCCCTGGGCAGCCCCCCTTTCATTTCATCTTTGACCGCAAAATCATTTGCGAATCCTTTAAGCGGCGACGCCAAAAGTTATACACATCCCCAGCCCACATGATTATCATCGGGGATGGGATACCCTGACATCTACAAGGAGTCCCAGCCTTTTTTTACCAAATAAAAATAATCATAACGAAATAACTTTCAAGGAAACTTAGTAAATATATTAATTACTTGATTAATTTGTTATTTAACTACTGCCTTTTCTCTGGGTAACATTTACAAAATAAATGAATTCAAAAGGAAATAGCATTACATTTATATTAAATAATCAATGAAAATATTTACCAAATAAAAGAAATCATTAGAAAGTAGCATTCAATTAATTTACATGGTAAGTATAGTAAGTAATTTATTTATTTGTTATTTAATCACTGCCTTTTCTCTGGGAAATATTTACCAAATAAAAGAAATGAAAAGACAAAAGATTTTAAATAATTTACTTAGTAAATATTTTAATTAATGTATTTGTTTGTTAGTTAATCACTGCCTTTAGCTTTATTAGCTTCCCATTTTTTTATGTCAAATTCTTGGCCCCTCTAATCATCAACCTTTAAAATTGTTTGCTTATGTCGCTGAACTCCTTATCGCTGGCACAGTTTGGACTTTGAGCCATCGAGCCCCTTGCTGTGATAACTGGCTTAAAAATAAAGCCAACCGTCATCAATTAAGGCAAGTAGGAAAGCCACAGTGGAGTGAGGGAAGCCAAAGGTTTTTTTGTGGTTCAAAAAATAAAAGCAGGTGAGACCCAATGACCTTGGAAGGTTTTATCTTGGAAACGTTTGCTAAAATTGATTTATAAATATTATGAAATATAATTACTTGAGTATTATTATCATTAAATAAATTTAATATCATGAAATAAATTTAGTTAATTATATTTAATAAGCAAATGGAAGAACAGTAATCTTAACTGCTGTATATACAAGATTGGAACTTTAATAAAAATAATAATAAATAATGGTAATATTTTCCAAGTAAAATAAATGATAATTTATTCATTTTTACATAAAATATATTAATGTATTAATTGAAATATTTACCAAATATAGAGAAAAAGCTTTTAAGAAAGTAACTATTCAGACAGTAATTAATTTATATGTTTGTTTTTTAAAGACTGCCTTTGTCTATCTTTAATTTTTCCCTTTTTTAGATGCCAAATTCTAAACCTCATTGTCAGTTGAATAACTTGATTATTATTGGAATAATATATATACTAATAATAATTTATATTTAAATCATTCCAATAATAAATCAATTAATTTAAAATATTGTTTTGAAGGCATTAAGAAGTCGGCGCGTCCTCGGTGACTCTTCTGCTTGACTTCTCTCCCCCCGGCCTGCTCCGATTTTCGGCTTTGCTGTGGTTCTCGACGGCTCTGATCGGAACGGATCGGATCTGGGCTAAGATCTCGCATCCATATCCATCTCGGGGCCGCGCTTAATCCGCTCGAGGAGTTTGACAGGAGGAGGAGGAGGGAGATTGTTTTTGTTTTTGTTTTTTGTTTTGTTTTTTTTTTTATTGTTTATTTAACATTTCTGCGCTTTTATTTCGCGCTGTCCCGATCGCCGGTCTCGCTTTGTTGTTGCTCTTCCCCCTGCATTTTCATTGTTCTTTATGATGCCTATTTAAAATTCAAGCTTTGTTTCATTAAGAAACACGATCGAGTCTCAGTCTCAGTCGCAGCTCCAGTCTCTGGCAGCCTCCTGCCTCCCTGCCCTTCCTGGGCCAGCGCCAATTTCGACATTAACGCCGCCGACGGCGCTACGCAGCTTGTTAACGTTTTTTAATGCCTCGTCCGATTCAAAGGTTAACAATCATCAGGCTGTGGCTGGGAATGGGAAATGGCACTGCGAGGGGGGAGCTGGAAAGGTACTGGAGGTGGCCAAGGTACTGGGATTGAGTCCTGCAAGTCCTGGCCTCACACGCAGCTCAAGAGCTCTTCCTAAATGATTTGTACAATTTTTTGTAGTGCATAATTGGTGTTGAGATGGGATCGGAGATCAGCGAGGGCGTTAACCATTCTCCTTCTCGTCGTCGGTGGTCAAAGTTCGAGTGGGAACAGGTGCCCTTAACTATGATGACTCCTTCTTATGCCCCTGCCCCTCTAATAGCTCAATTCGCAAAGCCATAAAAGGCCAGACTTGGATGCAGTTCCATCTCTCAGGGAGCAGGGAGCAGCAGGCAGGGGAGCAGTCATAAAAATAAAAGTCATTGACTCAATTTTGGAAATGCCGCACACACGACGCTGAAGCTGGCAAAGACCAAGACTCCGAAGACTCCAAAAAATCCGAAAAAAAGAGTGCAAGAGGCGGAGGCACCGGGGGGCGTGCCAGCAGGCGCTTGTGATTATCCTTTCGCACGTTCGGCGTTGCTTAACAAATCATAAATATGGCCTGGGCCCGTCGCCGGCCTGGGTTATTGATGGTGGTCGCTGGTCGCTCCTCGCTGGTCGCTGGTCGCTGGTCAAGGGGAAAAAACCACAAGCCAGAGACAGGCAGAGAAAACGAGAACCCGGTTTTCACCTTTTTTTTTTGTATTTTTTTTGTTTTTTTATGAGTATGAGGGGCCCCCAGCCTGAGTCCCGTCCCGGCTCGACTTCAATCATTTAATAAGCGCTGCCTGCGTTGTTGGTTGTTTGGGCCACGACAAAGGAGCCTTCCGCCATGTTATTAACTTATTCATAACAATAACGAGAGCAGCACGGATGCCAAGTTAAGCTGGAGATGGAGCGGGAGATGGGTAGGAACTCCTCCAAGCACCACCAGCCTGGCCTGGCATTGTGTAACCGATACCGAAGAGAGTGTGAGCTTGCATAGATTCCTGAAGACATCCTAGGAGAGTGTCTCTGGATGTCTGCAGGATTCCCTAACCTCTCTTTCTGGGTGTGGGTATCAGATATGTGGAGTTCCTGCGCCTTCCCTGATAGCTATCCTCCGAGTCACTAGAAGATCCTGCCAAGAAAAAGCTGAGACTTTGCCTATACCGGAAGGTAAACTCTCTCCCCTCACCTAACAGGCTTTCCCGGAGACGCCTTTGGCTTCTTTTGAGCTCCTCGGACGAGGTCAGGTCCACGCCCTCAGCAGCCACCTCCTTGTGGTGGCGATTCTGGAGCAGCCACTGGGTCCGTGGATCCCGGAGGAACTCGTCGTTGAACAGCAGCCGGTCCAGCTCATCGATGTCGCGGCACAGCCGCCGGTGGTGGCTCAGACAGCGGGCTAGACTCGCGTTCACCCTCCGGATCACTCTTGAATTTTGCATCCTGTCCTCTCTCTGGCTGGAGTGTTGATTGTTGACTGGAAATATTCAACTGGCCAAAAGGCAGGTCTGGGCTGGCCTGCTGTGCGGGCAATCGATCTCCTCTCCGTTGGGGAGCCTGCATATTTCAGCCATGAGTGTGTGTCCGGCGTCTGGGAAGTTCATCAATCACTGGGAGTCGATGATAAGTTATGGTCTTGGCTGGGCTCTAACTCTAGAAGCCTTCCCTTGTTTCCCCAATTAAAGCGCTTAAGTTCGAGTGACTCAAGGACTCAAAGGTCCTCGCCTAATTGCTGGCACTCCGAAAAGTCAGGACTTGTCAGACAATAAAAGGGAAGCCAAGTGAGCGACACTTGATCCCTCTTCTAGGCCCAGGACCTAGACCCTGACCCTGTTCTGTATCTGTATCTGTATCTTTAGCCTGTATCTGGGCTGGCCCATCTCTGCATTTTGGCCGCAATTTATCACACGCCACTTGTAGCCGGTTTTTTGATCTAATAAAAACTGTCAAAACGTTTGCAGGATGCTGGGAAAATATTTACACGGCTCACAAAAGGGCCTGCAAGCAGAGGCAGAGGCAGAGGCAGAGGCAGAGGGAAAGGTAAAGGGACGAGCTCGAAACAGTTAGGAGGCAGACAAAAGGACCTAAAAGGATCACAGCAGCAGGTCAATGCTTGGGCGGTATGACACATCGAGAATTTAGACATTAAAGGACCCACAGCTGATCATGGGTGTTCGCAGAGAGCTCGGCTCCTATTGAAAAGATGAAAGTGAATTTCACTGAGAGAGGCAGAGAACCAAGACCGACCAAGAGGAGCCGTTCTGGGCGGCCCTCTGCACGTTTAGCTATTTTTATGGAGTTCCCGGAAATTGTCGCTGGCCCCGCTTGGACCTCGCTCCCGCTCGGCCTCGGCCTCTGTTCTGTCGAATCTCGAAAACGAAAACGTTTATATTAACACGGCTCCGGTGCATTGTTGGCCTGGCCTATCGGAATCCGTTTCTACTTTGCCGCCGCCGCCTACGATGGATGGGAAAACTTGGCCTGAAACCGAAACTGAAACTGAAACTGTCAACGCCGACGCCCGCTTTCTCAGAGGATGTGCAGCCGAGTGAGCCGTCATTTCCTGTCCACCTTCTCCATCTCCAATTCCTCCTGCCTCCTGCCTCCATTTCTCAATGTCAGGGGTTGCACAAGAGCTGGGACTTTGGCCTGACCTTGCCACCGGCTCAGCTCCAGTTGCCGCCGCCGCCAAAGGGGAGCTTAGCCGAAAGGTTCGGGGCTTTGGCTTGGGCTTTGGCTTTTGCTTTTGCGAAACGCTTTCGGCGATCGTAAAAAACGGTTAAGCACTTGATTTATGGGGTGTTATAAGGTGTTAGATCTGCCCAGGTATACAAGGTATATATACAGAGACGGAGGCAGCCCCATTAGGTGCCAAATGAGAGTGCACAGAGATCGGACTGCTGGACATTCGCATGAGTAAGCCCATTGAGCGCCATAAAAATGCAAATTTAGATAGTCCAAGGGCTTTCTTGGGGCTTTACTTATTTTATAAATTTTTTTTTATAAATAAAAATGTATTTATTAAGCCTCTAGGGTTAAGGGAAAGCAATAACGGAATTAAGTTGCCATTTTATTAAGGGAAGGATTGGGTAAAAGGGTTAATAAGGCCACAGGTTTTAAAGGAATGTTTTGTTTATTAATTTATTTCTTCAAAATAGAGCTAAACAAAGCTAAAATGTCCAGAAGTAACCAGAAAAAAAACCCTTAAACAATTATAGTTAGTCCTAAAAATTATAACAATTTTAGGTACACCTTTTCAGGGTTTTACTCAAAGATTCTTACAAAACAAACTTAGTAAAGATTTACTCCATGAATTACAAAGCTGTAACGACGACTTTGGCTTTGAGGATTAAGAGTTAACTCTAACTTTTTTTATTTTGATAATTAATCTGTGTGAAAACTTTTGTTTTTCGTTATTTTGATTTTTTTGTAAGACATCAGAAAATTGAAAAAGCATTTATTGATAATGTTATCCTGTTAACCGGAATATTTAACATGACCTTTAACTTCCAAAATTCAATACGATTAGAATAGTGTTGACTTAAGTAATTTTGTTTCCTTTGTAAGACTTTAGAAGTCTTGGCAGTTATTTATTATATAATATGGCGATAGTATCGATACTGTAAACCTGTTAACCGGGACCCTAAACTTGACCTTTAACCGACAAAATTAATATTTGATACTTAAAATTGTGATTTAAGCTATTTTGTTTTGTTTTTAAGACATTAGAAGTCTGACAAATTGTTTATTTTAACATATTATATGTTATTTGAAAGAAATTAATAAATTAAAACTATAATAAAGTTATATATTCATTAAAATATCGAAAAGTCAATAAAAGAAAACCCTTAAATAAATTATAATAAATTAAGCCTGAACATTACAACAATTTTATGTATTTTATGTAACGAAACATTTTTAAAATGCTTTTCTCCTTGAATTTAAAAGCTGTATGGAATACATTTCAATTGCAATAACTTTCTACATTCATTAAAATATCCAGAAGTCAAGAAATGAAACCCTTAAATAATTTAAATTAATCCTGACATTTATAAGAATTTTAAGTACACCTTTCAGGGGATTTTACTCAAAGAAATTGAAGAACAAATTAAATATACCTTTGTTCCATGAATTACATTCAAATTACAATAACTTTCTATATTTATTTAAATATGAACAAGTCAACAAAAGAAACCCTTAAATAATTATAATTAATCCTGATAACTATAACAGTTTTAAATACACCTTTCTAAAGATTTTACTCACCGAAATATAACTTTGCTCAACGAATTAAAAGCCCGTATGTCATACATTTTATTTACAATAATAATTACAATAACTTTCCATATTCAATAACCTATCTATAAACTATATAATATTATTATTATTGCTAGTTTTCATTATTATTTTTATTGTAAAGTTCTTAGCCAAAGCTTTTTCTGTAGAAAACTGAGAATATTCCGACTGACCCAAGTCAAGTTCTAGTTCAAGTTCTAAAGTTCACGAGCCAAAACGACAGGGGTTTCATGGTGAAATATGTGCCGGCATTGCATAGTTCTAGGCTTGTTCTAGACCCGATTTTCAGGGGCCTTCCGCCGGGTCCCAGTCCCCAGTCCCAGTCCCAGCCCCAGTCCCTACTTATCGCCGCCCCGTCACGTAGGCGTAATCGGGGCGATAAGCACGCCGGAGCAGCGGTCTCCGAGCAGCGCCTAAGAGGCGGCAAGGTTCGCCCGAATTAGATATAATTAAGCAGAGCAAGTGGAGAGCTCTAAGCTCGCACATCGCGGATCAGCAGGAGCAGCAGAAGTAGCCCCCGAAAGAGGAAGTTAATCCGTGGCCATAATCGCCGCATAGCGCCACAGCATGAGGCAGCCTCGAGCAGGCCATTCAAGTGTCTGGCCATTGGCAGTGCCACACATTGCCGGCTCCCCTCTGTGCGCCGAGGCGAGGGTGTCTGTGTCCCCGATGCTAATCTCGGCCAGCTCTACACCAAGATACACTCTCTGGGGGAGAGGGGTCCAAGCGGTGAGTGCTTCCGCGGATTTAAATTAAATTAAAATGAAAAATTAAATATTTAACTTCAGAAAGATAACTTTCGAAGTGTGAAAAATCTAATATTAATTATATTTGTAATATAATCTTTTATATATTTATTTTTGTAAGGATTAGGGCATTTGTTCTTCGTTCTTAACCCTCTAGAGACCCAAACAATGTCAATATAAATATTGTGTAGCACTTTAGCATTTAACAATGCAACAGCAGCAGCAGCAGCACCGATAGCAACTGCAACTCCTCCGCGGAGCCACAATAAACAAACAATTACGGTTTCGTTTTGCCTGGCAGTGGCACTTCGACCCAGTAGAGTCCACTCTCCGGTCTCCATCTTGGCTGGCAGTGCCAGCTGCCACCGGGGGGCAGCCTTCGCCTCTGGCTGACTCCTCTTGCGGCACGCAGCGGGGCGTCAAAAATTTCGCACAAAGACTCGGGCTCGAAAGAGACCTCTCTGATAAGAGAGTTGCAACAATGGCTGGCAGAGTTGCAATAACTTTTGGCCAATCATGGGAAGCAAATCGCTCCTGGCTAGACTCGTCGCCCCTCCTCCTCCTCCTCCTCCTCGGCTTGTCTAAGGCCAACTAATTGCGAGCGGCGCTGATTACTCATACGCCCCCATGCCGCATGGAGCTCCACCGGGAGCGGGAGCGGGAACAATGACGGGCGGCAGCAACACGCGAGGAACATGGGACAAACAAGACAAGAGGCCGCAAATATTTGTTAAACTTGACACCAAACAAAAGAATTTTACCGAAAGGATTTGAATGAACCGAAAAAAAAAAACGAAAAAAGCGAACAATGTAAGCGCTGCGCTGCGGCGAACGCTGGAATGCGACAGACGGAGGCGGAGATGGAGCCGGAGACGGAGGAGAGCCTGGAGCTGGTGCCAGGATGGAGGAGCAACGGCAGCAAATCAAACACAACAAATCGCCAGGCAAACACCAAAATCAAATTGTACAACAAAAGCCAGGCAGGCAGGCAGGCGGCCGACGTCACAGTGGTTGAAGGCAGCTGGAAAAATGTATAAAAAATATTAGTGATTAGTTAGTAATTACTAATAACATTCCTGGTTATTATTTTATTTTTTATATATTTATATTTTCATGTATTTATTTATTATTATTTATTTTTGGATTTTATTTTGTATTATTCTTAGTAATGTATTTTAGGGGAATTTCTACTTCTTAAGAGAGTGTTAAGACTCAAAAAATCTGTCTTATTATTATTTTATTTTGTATTTATTTATATTTGTATGTATTTATTTATTATTATTTCTTTTGTACTTTATTTTTTAGTTATTAGCGGAATATCTAATTCTTAAAAGAGTGTTAAGACTCCTAAAAACTGTCTTATTATTATATTTTTTTATTAGAAAGTTAAGTTTTAGTTTTAAGGTAGTATCTAAAAAAAAAAAACTAGAGAAGCTTGCGCTGTTCAAGTGGGAATTTTGAGTCATAGAAACTTGTTTTCTGCATATTTTTTTTTTCGATTTATTTACTGAGAACATAACACCCAGGACAACGAGTTCTATGAGTTGCCATCCTAATTATATATACTTCAATTCAATTACTAAATATTGTCAATTGTCATACTAAATAATGCATTTTTGGGGACCATGAGAAAGTATAATAGGTTAAGTAGCCACTGACGAACGTTCTGTCTCACTAGGATCTCCCTTTTTCTGATCCCATTCTCCTGGAGAGTTCTTCCATTGTTCTGGTAAGTAATATTATATTATTATAGGAGAGTCTTGCAAGTCTTCCCCTCTCACCCCTTCTCTACAAAGCTGACTACAGACGTACTAAGTTTGAGAATATTTGTTCTCAAATTATAAGCACTTTTGTATTCATTTTGAGTTTTTTTTTTGTTCTCAAAGTGAAGAAATAATACTTAAACTAAGAATTAAAAAAAAATCCGTGATCAAAATAAGAACGCGGTTTCTCAGTTTCAGGATGCCACAATTCTCTCTGTGTAATAACTAAGGTGAAAGGGCTCTTTATTTTATTTCTGATATTAACAAAGTATTTCCCTAATAAGTGTTGTCTACAAGTGGGTAAGTTCTAGTTCATTTATAGAAGAAAACTTGTATCTATAAAAGATTATTTTTACTGTTCTTAGCCGTAGGTAGACAGAGAAAAGTTTTAGGTAAAAATGGACTCAAAGTAAGTAAAAACGTACTCAGATAACTGCTGAGAACTTTTTTACTTAATTAGTGCAATTCAGCGGGAGAGCAGACCGAGACGGAGCAACACCGACGCAAAACGGGAGGGGAGAGTGACCTTGCCGTTCTTCCCCGCTCACCCCTTGCCATCAAACTTGAGTACAGACGTACTCAATTTAAGAATAAAGCAATTTCATTTCAAGAATATTTGTACTTAATTTTGGTGTGAGTACTTTTGTATTCATTTTGATTATTTTTGGTCTCAAAGTAAGGAAGAAAAACTTAATCTAGGAGTTTTCAAAAAATCCGTACTCAAAATAAGAATAGTACGAATTTGAGTAAGCGGATTCTCAATTTCCGAACCCCATAATTCTCTCTGTGTACTTATTTAGATGTATGCTATATATATTGTGTATAATTCGTTCACATCCTGGACTGGAACCCCGCAAATACCTTTCGAACCAAGGTGCTTGGGCCTCTCTCTCTCTCTCTGTCTCTTAGGTCCCGGCTCCCTTTAAGTGCTGACGCGCGTCGATCCTGGGCCGCAGTGAAACGGAGCTCAGGAGCTGAGCAGCCGAGGAGCCGAGGAGCCGAGGATGGTGCCTAACCTAACGCAGTTATCAAAAGCGTTGAATTATGGCCGCGTTTGGGCTGCCAGCTAAATGAGCAACACGTTGCCGCTGTTGCTGTTGCTGCCACTGCCGCTGCTGCTGCTGCTGCTGGTGGCTCGTTTTTGTGGCGCTATCGCATTTGATCTCGTTTGCGGCCCTGGGATCGACAGCGACCCGCAGGCTCAGTGCCTGTCTTGGGCCAGGCATAGGGACAGGGACAGGGATCGAGATCGGTTGGTCCCAAAAACCGAGCCTCGCCGAGCTAACAATGCCCATGATATCATTCATTTCTCATTTCGGTTTCATTCATCGAGAGCCCAGCCAAGTGTCGCCGTCGTCGTCGCCGTCGCCGTCCTCGTTCCATGTTCAGTCTAATTTCATAATAAGAAACATCTTCAGGCAAACACAATAAATGAAAGCAGGCAGGGGTCGTGGCGCGCACTTCTTGTGTATTTTATTTATTTTTATTTTCTGTTTTTTTTTTTTATGGCCAACTGCCTTGGAATGCCGCTGGAATGTCGGACGTTTCCGGTTGGTTCTGGGCCCGGGAGGGTTGTCTCAGCTCTCAGCCCTTGCCCCAAAGGGAGGGGTCAAAGTTCCAGGTGAGTCAGCGGCAGTGTCTAGCGATTCGGAGCTTCTCTGCGGTTCCCTAATTACTGTCTACCCGGATTCATTTCATTCATCTCGCTGGAGCTGGAGCTGGCGGTCTGGCGGCGGTGTCTAAACATTCTGCCGAATTTGCGTTTTTTTGCGGATTGCGGATTTGAATAAAAAGGCGGCTGTGTTCACACGAGGAGAGAGATGGCGTTGGCCTGGCAACGCGGATCCGTGCTGCTCAATGTGTTGAAACATGAATGAATCTTGTTCACAATTTGGCAACAACACGTTTAGCACGAATCGAAGGACGACAATGGCCCGAATACTCCTCCTCCTTCATCCCGGTCTCGGCCTCGGGTCCATTGTGAGCGGTCCTCGGCGGCGTCGCGTACACAAATTATTAGCAGCCCTCGTCTGCGCTGGACGCTTGCCGGTTGCCGGTTGCCGGTTGCCGGTTTGTAAAACATCATGTCGCTGTTAAGGGTACCAGGCACTGGGTCAGAGGAGATCGAGATGAAGGTGGTGGAGATGGAGATGGAGAGCAGCCTCTGTGGTCCAATTTGGAGTCGTCGTCGATGCCGCCGCTGCCTGCTGCCTGTTGTCTGCTGCCTCTTGCCTGCTGCCTGCTGCCTGGCCATTGTTGTTCGCTCTGCCGGCGGCCCAGAGTCGCAGCAGTTGAAGAAGACCCGGGCTGGGGGCTAGAAAATTATCTGCTTATCTTGTCTTGTGCTCATTTCGATCGGCTGCTTATTCATGTTCTCGTGTCCGAGACCCAAACCGAGCCTGGACGGGACTTGCACCCTTTCCCGAATGCCCTGTAAGTCCTCCTTCTCTTTTGAGGGCATTTTTCAGTCGGTGCAGAGTCCTCACTTGGGGCGTCTTCTATAATTTCTCTATATCTATATCTCTAGATTTATAATCTCTGCTTTTAGGATGTGTATCTTGTTTCCAGTCAAACTTAATTTGCAAATGCAAATTTTCAGGATTTCTAGTTGGCCAATTAATAAAAAGAATACATTTCTCTTTGTTTATCATTATGAAATATTTACAACAATGTGAGATTAATGTTTCTCATATTGAGAATTTTATGTTAAGTGGTCTTATCTTTGCTTATTAAAGTAGCTTAGCTAACTTCAGGTTATTGGCTTGATGTCTCATAAGTAAGTCAAAACTCGATTTGTGCCAAGATCACACACATGTTTTTTATATATTTATGCTAGACAGTTCTCAGTATTATTTAAAGAACATTTAGTTTTAATATAAGACTTTATCCAGGTGTGGAAAAAATAGTATCTTAACAGAGTATTCTAAATCTACAAATATAAAGTCTTCTCGACCTGCATTAAGAAGCCATCTCCGAGGATTTACTATAGACTTGAACTGCTATAAATATTTATAAGAAATATACCTAAGAAATATATATAAGAAATATATATAAAAATAAAGAAATGTACTAAGAAATAAATAAAATAAGTGCTTATAAATATAAAGACTTATACATAGGAAATATTTAAGAAAAATTCATATTATATTATATTTCATAGAGACGTTAGACTGAATTTAACGCTTACTAATAAATAGAAATAGTTTCCCTCCAAGACTTTATGTTGAAGGCCTTACAAGAACTCAAGAAAGGGTTTTTAAATAAGAGCTCACAGTATATATTTTTTTTATATTTTCTTCTATATTTTATAGGTTAAAATTCCTATATATTTTTCTATATTTCCTAAAGTATTTACCTAAGTTGCCTTTAGTTCAAGACAAGTTTTTAGGGAAAGGCATCGTCGCCTCTTAGCTCCTACTTGTTGTGTGTTTAATTTATTTCCTTTACTCAAGGAAGGGTATTTAATTAAGAGCTCTCAATATAGATATATATATATTATATTTTCTACCCAATAGTCAAAATTTCTATATATTTTAAAAAATCCAATATCCCTTAGTTCAAGACAAATATTCAGGAAAAAGCATCACAGTATTGTTGTGAGTTTAATTTATTTCCTTTAATCTGTGGTTTCAGTCCGGCTCAAAAGACCAAAATATATTTTTATATATTTTCTTCTAAATTTTATAGGTTACAACTGCTATATATTTTCCTATATTTCCTGAAGTATGTTCCTAAGTTGCCTTTAGTTCAAGACAAGTTTTCAGGAAAAGGCCTCACAGTATCGCCTCGTCGCCACTTGGCTGCTACTTGTTGTGTGTTTAATTTATGTGCTTGACGTGACAGTTGCCAGGGGCCCCCAAAACGGGGTGGATGTGGAGGAGGACGGGGACGAGGACTTGGACTGGCCCTGGCATTGGTCCTTGGCAAGTGCAGAGTGCAGAGTGGAGAGTGGAGAGTGGTGAGTGGTGAGTGGTGAGTGCTGAGTGCTGAGTGGTTGGCTAGGCGGCCTAATATGCGACAGCCGCCGCCTGTTAACACATCGGTGAACCTCAAAATATGAAAACAGAAACCGACACCGCAGCCGAAACCGAAACTGAAACCGAACCGAAGCGGGGCTCTCGCTTCATTTAGGTTCGGACGAGGGACAAGGGACAAGGGACGACGATGGACCACGGAATCGTGGATGGACCCCACGCCGCTGTGAGGTCTCCTCCTCCTGCTTCTTGTCTCTGCTCCTTGTGTGTGCCCCTAACGAGGTGTCCAGGCGATGACGACGACGACGACGACGACGACGACGACGACGACGACGACGACGACGACGGCGATGACGATGGCGATATTCGAGCCAGTGCCTCGGCCTCGGCCTCCGCCTGCGAGCGAGAGTGAGAGACTGGCCGCTCTGGTGATTGAATTTCACACGTGGCTTAGTGTCCGCCCGCATTAAGCACGCTCCAGCGGGCAGCAGACAGAGCGGGATAGGAGATGTGGTGTGCAAAGGAGATGCAGATAGTGCGGCGGGGATCTTATGCAAATGTTCGCCAAGGGGCTGGGAGGGGGCTGACTGCCACATCGCCATCTTGGCAGGCTCGATGGCTGATCTCTCGCCATCTTGGACGCAGCTCCAGCTCCTGCCTGCTCCATGAGCCATTGTTCTGTGGCTCCTGCGATGGCATTCCACAGATTAAGCGGCGAGCGAGAGAGTCCTGAGCCTGGACTGGGACTGGGACTGGGACTGGGTCTGCGTATGAATGAGTTATTTCGGACCTAATCGCTCCGTTTGCATCTCAGCCCAGCGACAAAAATGCCTGCGCCGCGTCTCGAATCTGAATCTGTCGCCGACTGTGACTCCCGACTCCCGACTCCAAGTCCGACTCCCAGTCTCCGCCTGGCCACGTTTTGTTTCAGCCTCTTTCGGGCTGTCCTCCATTTGATTGAACTGCTCAATGAAATATGCAAATTTGTTGCCGCCGCTTAATCAACTGCAAGGCCTCAGACGCAGTCCCAAGTCCCAAGTCGCAGGCCTCGGGTTTGGCTTTGGTTTTGTGCCACATCATCATCATCATCGCAAGTCGTCTTCGTCTTCGTCTTCGGGCCAACACATTTGTGGTCTTTTGTGGTCTTAAATATATCCTGCTGGTGGGTACATTTTTCTCTTCTCCTTTTTTTATTCCCAGCTGCGGTTATCGGATCGCGGCGAGGGTAAGTCACGACTTTGCCGCCAAGAAGCTAAGCTCGGAATCGAAGTAGAAGCACTGCCCAGTGCAGTTGCAATTTGGCATTTGTTGCAATCTCATATGGGAAGAAGTCATACACTGAAGAAGTCAATATATATTTGTGATAGACACCCAAATTAGTCGTATTTGCAACTTTTAATCATCGAACACCCAACACCCAGCACCTATCAGCATCGATTGTTGTATCAATCAATCAACTCACAGCACGGAAATTGGTTAAGTCAGCTTTACACACATTTTGGTGTTGCCTATGAGAGGCCTACACAGAGGCAAGAGTTGGTGGAAAATAAATACAGCCTTAGATCAGTGGTTTCCATCCGGTTCGAAGGACCAACTCAGTGGAGAGCGGGCTAACGGGTGCTTCCAGGCCTGAGCAAAGTTTCAATCCGGCGAGAAGGACCAACTCAGCGGAGACCGGGCTAACGGGTGCTTCCAGGCCTGAGCAAAGTTTCAATCCGGCTCGAAGCACCAACTATCCTTAAAGAGAATTTACTTTAGTCTCCCCACACTTCTCTCTGTGTACTTGAAGGCTTTATTTCCCCTCCCAAGAAGTCGGTGAGGGTATCAGGTGTTTGCTACGTCTATGGCCGACTTGTCTGTAATTGAACTTAATTGGCTTTGCTAACAAGTCGCAGCCGCAGAACGGCCACAATTTGGCAGCTCAATCAAGACATCAAAGCCTGACGGAGTTGAAATGGAAACCGAAAACTGAAAAGCTGAAAACTAAAAATTGAGAGTGACAACCTTCAGAGCTCCCAGGGGGAAGCCAGAGATGCCAGAGATTCCGCTGCTGCCAGATTCCAGATCCCAACGGAATACCTGATGGTAATTATGCAATGAGGCACAAGTGCAGATGCAGATACAGATGCAGATGCAGATACAGATACGTATCTGAGTGACTGGCAGATTGCAGCTATCGATGCTGGCTTAATATTTGCGTTTGTGGCGTTAATTATAACCCGAGCCGAGTCGGGCTGAGTCGTTTCTCTGATTGTTTATTTGCGCTCGGATTCGGTTTCGGACTCTGCCGCTGCCGGCAGCCGTGTAATTCCGGTCGTGCAACGATAATTATATTAATTTGCCATCGAATGGGCCACTGGCGATACCAGAGTGATACCAGATACGAGGCGGCCAGTGCCAGTGCCAGTACCAGTCTTGGTTATCAATTGCCCACTCCGGTTCGGTCTCTGCCTCTGCCTCTGCAACATCGACATCGACATGGACTTGGACAGGGGACATGGCATGGCCATTACAAAACAATTGCGATTGAGGAAAATCAAATCAAACCGCATCGAGCGGAGATATGTGGCCCAAACAGCTGACATGTGTATAATTATGCGAAATCAGGCAAGGAAACGCAGCTCTCAGACGCTCAGACTCTCAGATCGCCGAAGCTCAGATACTTTTACCTCCGACGGTGGTTGGCCCGGAATCAAGTGTCAGGACATTCGATACACTGATGCAGGACTACCACAGGGCATACCTTGCCCGATTCCCGATTCCCGATCTCCCGATCTCCCGATTCCCGATCTCATGATCCCAATTCCAATTCCAATCCCATTGCGGCGCTGTCATAAAGACTTCAATGGGGGCATTAAAACTCAGTAGTTGGGGGACAGATACAGAGCTTCAGATACAATACCTGAATGCCACCCTTCCTGCTCCTGCTCCAGCTTCTCTTCCCCTTTCATCTTGTTCCTTCTCCTCCTTCCCTTGTCTGCTTGTAAGACAAATGAGCACTCAATTATCGTATTTCTGCTTTGGCCGCTGCTTCATTTGTCTTCGGAGTGGCGAGTGTGTGCGTGGCTGGGGTTGAGTGTGAGTGAATATCTGTGATTTGTGGCCAGGACTAGGCTCTGGACTACTATTTGAAGTACCTGCATCCTTAGGGGTCACATATCTGTAGGGTATTATGCAAAGAAGCTTCCGTTGGAATCGAAAAAAAAGGGGTAAATGGGAGGTGAAGAGGCTGAAGGTTCTTATCAAACCAAGCTCAGGCTTCAGGGTATGTAGGAAGTTCCGAACTAGAGCGTCCAGGAAGCTCTCTATTTATCCTCCTCCAAAGCAACCTCAAGCTTCAGAGAATGTAGGAACTAGAGGCAACTCCTGAAACCTCACCATTTATCCTTCCTCTCTACGGATCTTAGAAACCTTAGAGATCTCTGGTTGTGTCCAGTAGAAAGTCCCTGCCATCCACCAAGAAGCTCTCGGGTGGTCCCCGTTTATCGATCTCGGTTCCCCGTGGCATCCTCTCCTCTGATCACTTTTTTTTTTGTCCTCGTCGTCGCTTGTCGCTCTGCCTCAGCCTCTGCCTCTGCCTCTGCCTGTCCCTGTATGGCCTGTCAGTCAGCCTCCGTGTGAGGCATCGTCGTCCCCATCTCTCACAGAGAGCTCCGCTCCGCTACTCTCCGCTGTCCACTTGCTCCTCTTTAAGCAGCAAAATGCGGAATTATGAATCGGCATGTTTTACATGTGCGGGAGGTCTTGTAAAGGTCCAGAGACGAGACGAGACGAGACCCAGTGTCTGTACCTGTCGCTCAATGCCCGAGCCTTGGAACCTGTTCTCCGTCCCGTTCCCGTCAAATCTTGAATTAAATGTTGTGAAATTGTACACTTGAAAAAGGGAAAACAAGGGAACGGATCGGATCAGATCGAGAAAGGAACTATCATTCTACATAATTATCTTTCTTTGGTGGCAAGGTTTTTGTTTTTTCGTGTGATTTTTGTTCCTTTGCTGCAATTACAGACTGTGTGGTCCACAAGGCTTGCTCCAACTCCATTTGCTGGCCAAGATTAATGGCTGCGCATTAATCAGCCCTCGGCGAGCGGGCGCCATCAACACTTGCCGGGCTTCCACTCCTCCGAGTTCGAGTCCGAGTCCATCCTGTGTCATTTGACACTTTCTGCGGTCAAGCCCAATCAACGAGCCATTCCGAAACGGAGGCGCCATCGCCTCCTGCCCCTGCCCCTGCCCCTGCCCCTGCCCCTGACTCCGACATCGCATTACTTCCACGCCAGCTAGCTGCCTATGAAAAGTAATAACTGTGGGAACTGATTTGCGGTGCCCTGCGCCCTGTGCCCGGCTTCATTGCCGTTTTATTGGTTGAAAATAAGTTAATAACATGGATGCCGACGCCGTCGAAGGAGAGGAGAGACTCCAATATCCTTCTGGAATAACAATAAGAATAACAATGCAACAATATTGCCAGTCTTGCTGGCAGCCTGGAGCGGAAGCTAAGCCAAACAGTCAATGTGTATCATCACAGCCACCTACGGATGGGGCTCCAGCCTGGGACTGGGACTCGGGTTCGGAACCTGGCAATTGCCAATTGGCGGCGAGCGATGAGAGAGCAGCGCCGCCGTTGCCGCCGTTGCCGCCGCCACCGCAGCAGCCATCGCCCGAGGCACTGATCTTGGGTTAAGGATGGGGCTAGGGTTAGGGCTGGGACTCGGACTGGGACTGGGACTGGGACCGAGGCCAGGGCTTAAGCAGAGCCCGAGGACGCCGGCACCGCCGATAATGATGAAGGTGTTGGCGATGATGATGCTGATGACGCGAATGCGCCACAAAGCCAGAGTTAAAGCTCCTCCCTGCTCGGCTTAGGGCGCCTTAGAAAGGCGCTATTAAATATAAATAAATATATTATATTAGTTATTAATAAAAGCAGAAAATAAACACTCTTCCCTCAGATATATCTTGAAAATTAAAGTAGTCTTGCTAGCCCGCGTAGGGCATTCCCTGGTTCTGTGCAACTGGCGCCGGTTCGCGATGCGCCGCCGCTAAATGGGATCAGTTTTGGTAACGAGTTAACGAGTTGATTTCACTCCAGCGATTGCCGCCGCCGCCGCCGCCGCCGAAGTCGAAGTCGAAGTCGAACCGGATTAGCAGTTGCATCCCCTTCTCCGCCAGGCACCACCAGCATCCATCCGACCGGCTCCATCTCCAGCTCCATCTTTGTCTGCGTTTGCGTTTGCGTCTGTGCGGTGGCCATGGCCAATGTCTACACAACAAGGTGACGGCTCATAATGACGGGCCATGGCCAAGAACGTGAGCACGGATGGGCCGGGCTGCCATGGTTCGGCTGGGATCAAAATCGAGTTGCGTTGAGGCGTTTGCACCTCCCATGGATGAGTCGCCGGGACCCGAGCTGTTGGCCGCTGCACAGGGAGAAATATAGCAGTAAAACCTTTAAATTAAATCTTTATAATTTATTTTAAAATTTAAATAAATAAATAAATATGAATAATAAATATTTATAATAGATAATAATAAATAATCAAACGAACACTGTTATATGTATATGTGTATGTGGCTATTTATTTATTTATTTGAGCTCGGTGCATGAGGATATATGTAGGTATGTATCTATCCGCTCAGACAAACAGAAAAAAATTTAAAAAAATTATAAAAATTAAAATTCGAATCCCATAAAACCTATATAAATTGAAAACCTTACAAAATAAAATCTGTTTCTTACAAAAACGCACGGTGTAAATTAGATCAAATATTAAATACTAGGATTTCTTTACATTTTGGTCCTTCGAGCCGGATGGATCCACAATAATAATATTTAGTACTAAAAAAAATTGAAAACGTTCAAATTAAAAGCAGTTTTAGTACACAAATTCAGTGTGTAAACGTCTTTATTTTAGGATTTTTTTACAATTTGGTCCTTCGAGCCGAATAAACTCACAATAATAATATTTAGTACTGAAAAAATTGAAAACGTACAAATTAAAAGCAGCTTTTGAACATAAACTCACTGTGTTAACGTCATCTTATCTGAAACCTCTTATCAATTTGGTCCTTCGAGCCGGATTGATCCTTAATAATATTACTTAACACCGAAAGAGCTATTATTTATCTTTAAATTTACCTTAGATACTTAAAAACTAGACAACATATCATATATTAAGTAAGAAAGTACTTGAATTAAAGTTAAATAATGTCATTAAAAATATGATTTCTTCCCAGTATAAAGTCTAGACAATATCTCACATATTAAACAAGAAAGCACGAATTGTCGCTTATTTTGGCTTGAATTAAAGTTAAATAATGCCCCAAAATATGATTTTCCCCCAGTGTAAGGCCGCTCCATATGCATCCACTTGGCCCCGGTGCCGCTCCTGGAACTGCGGCGGCGGCGTCCGTTTTCGGGGCTTCGTCGAGGGGCGTTACCCGGTGATCATCACGCATTTGCGCTTCCTCCAGCCCCCTCCCTCCGAAGAGGCTGCCTTAATGGGTGTTATTTTGTTTTGCCGTAAATATTTTTGCAATGGGCGCTAATTAAGTTTGGCTCTTTTTCGGGCTCTTTCGGCTGCATCCTTCGCACTTTGTTATGTGTGAAACTTTTAAATTTCGTTCGGTCGGCAAACATGAAAACCGCCGCGGTATCCCCCGTAAATTGGCGGGCATTAAGGCCCCCGGCAGCTGTCCCCTAACCCTTCTACCCTCTCATTTTCAGGAGGAAAGAAGTATCAACACTGCCCCGGCTATTAATATGCGGCTGCAATTGAAAATGGCAAATTGCTCATACGCCACGTGGTGCCAAACTATCCATGAATGAACTACGCGGCGAGGACGGTGAGTAAGGGCGCGGAGCGATGAGTAAAAAAAAATAAAAGCACATCGCCCTGACACTGCAACAAATTTTCGTTAGCCGTAAAAAATGTATATGTATATATTTGGTATTGTTTTCTGGCGACTTTGCCGTTTTTATGACTCACTTCCACCGCTGGCCGCCGCTTTAGTTGCTGTTTCAAATCGATTGGCCAATAAATTAGCATTATGCGGTTGCCCGGAGGCGAGCTCTGTCAGCTCCAACTCCATCTTCAGTCCAGCGATGAGCTGGCAGCAGCATCTCCCAGCTCGGCGGCGGGTTCAAAGTTCTCTCCTCTTATCAGGGTGAGGGCTAGGCCAGCAATTTCCAAAGATTGCAATCACAAAATAATGTCACTTTTTGGGGAATTTCGGCAACAGCTGACTGACTCCACGTACAAGTTGATAAAATTGCGATTACTCTGTATTTGTTATCGAGAAAGCAGTCCGGAAGTGGCCTGCTTTCCCCTAGAAATCAATTGGGAAGCTAAAGATTTAACCACTCAAAATACAGATATTAAAGATGATTTCTTTTGTTTTTATTTTCCAAAACTTGGCAGGGTCGCTAAAATACATATTTTGGTCTTAAAGATATTATTATTTCCTTCTAGAACCCATAAACTTCTGCCAATTAAATACTTCTCGAACTAAATTGCAGGTAATTTTGAAATAAGCTCCAACTAAGCCACCTTAAATGGCAATTAAGCATTTAGTTCCAGCTGGCAAAAATTCCCAGATCGTGTGACAGTTTCCCCTGCCAACTTTTCCACAAGTCATTCGTAGTAACTCTGATTACGTGTCCCCTTCCCATTCAGTTCCCATTCGGACGAAGTTCATTCAAGCTTTTCCAGCATCCCCCCCAGCAACTTCCGAGAGTTTTCCCGCTTGCCATGTGTCGTGCGCGTGTCTCACTTCGCCCCCACACATGATCGGGGGCCCCAAAGACGTCAAATATTACTCATACGCCACCGGCAACGCCATCGAGTGTCATGCATTAGCCATTAGGGCTTTACACTAACGCCAGAGACGGAGAGCCGGGACAGATAACCATTGGAGATAGGAGAGACAGCAATTTGGCCAAATCGACTTGAGAATTGGACAGATCAACACGATAAGCCAGAGATATTCGTGCTGGCTGGCACTCGTACTCAATCCGTGCCAGTGCCCAGACACAATAGTCTAAAAATAGCAGGGCCAATCATGGCAATGGCCACAAACCGTCTGATTTGACCGCCGACTTGATGGTTTCGTAAACTTATAAGTCATATAATGACTTATAAGACCCAAAGCCTTAATTCCTATAAATATTTAATATTTAATTCAAATTCTAACCAAGGTAAAGGATATTTTGATAAGCAAAGTAATTGCTTGAGAGCTTTTACTTTCACCAAATAGCCTTGCTTGCCATGTCTTGTGTAGCTTATTTATATTTAATAATTTTATTTATGCTTAATATGATTATAGTATTTATTTATATTTATCTAAAATATATAGTTTCCTTTTCCAAAGAGCATTCAAAATTCGCCAAGTCACTAGTATTTATCCCTCTTTTTTTCAGAGGAGTGGCGACATCTCTAATATAGGTTAGATGCTAAATATAATGATTAAATAATTAATTCGAGTATTAACCAAGGCAAAGGATATTTTGATAAGCAAAATAATTGCTTTAAATTTCACTAAAGAGCATTGATTGCAATCTCTTGTGTATTTTATTTATATTTAATAAATATATTTGTGGTTAGCATGTATTTATGTAGTATGTAGCTTAAGTATTTTAAGTATTTTATTATAATATTTTATTACAGCTTAAGTATTTTATTATTTTAGTATTCTATAATTTCATTATTTTATAATTTTATTACTTTATTATTTTATTATTCTATTATTTTGTTATTTTATTATTTTTTATTTTATTTTAAACATAGAACCCTTTAATATATTTTTTTAAAATCCATAGCTTCCCTTTCCAAAGAGCATTCAATATTCTCCAAGTCTTTGGTATTTTTCCCTCTTTTTTTCCAGAGGGGTGGCGACATCTCCATTCACTTGTCCATGAGTAATGACGAGAGCTCAATAACTTTTCGATTGATCATGTTTTTGGCGCGCGGTGAAATTTAGACCGCGCTTTGAGGCTGCTAGAGAGGCATCCGCATTTCATGAATGAATCGCCGTGAGAGCCGAGTTCGCCGTGGGAGCGTGGCCCGTCGTGTGTCGTCATGGGCAGGCAGCGGCGCGTATGAGTAATATTCTTGCGAAATTGAACGGAAATAACTGAAATTCATGCCGCCAGTGCCCCCCGTAAGTGTGTGTGAGTCCAAGTATTTGCGGGGGTTACAATCCGGAATATCGGAAGTGGAAGGCGGCAGTCAGTGAAAGTCATTCGATAATAGGCCCTCGGTCTCGTTCTCGTTCTCGTTCTCGGGGAGATGGAGATGGAGAGCCAGAGAGCCGGAGAGTCGCAGACCCGGAGACCGGCAAATGATTTGCGTTTTGTTTATCTGCGAGCGGGAGAGCGGCACAGCGGCAGATAGCGCTCCCAGCTCCCAGCTGGCTGCCTAGGAGAGATCGGTGATCAATCACAGCGCTCCACGAGCTCCAAGCTCGTTGCGATTATGTGTCATCCACAGGGAGCGTAGGAGCGTAAGAGCGTAATGAACTACGGGTATTTCTCTCCACCAACTAACTAGCCTAATCAATAACTAATAGGTGTTTTTTTAGGGCGCACATGTTCAAGGGGGATATGGGTTGGACATTCACAAGGTGCTCCTTAAAGTATATAATTTGTTATAGAAGAAAATCTAGAGTTTTACTCAAGCTGTATAAAGAGTTTGGTAATTAATACTTAATAATATCAAATGTATATGCTATAGTTTGAATTGTGTATTTTCTAGTATTATTTTTAAAGGGCCCTAAATCGATAACTCGATAACATGT
Source organism: Drosophila auraria (assembly GCA_008042615.1). Lineage (NCBI taxonomy): Eukaryota > Metazoa > Arthropoda > Insecta > Diptera > Drosophilidae > Drosophila > Drosophila auraria. The sequence goes on from VNJW01006306.1 coordinate 71,326, forward strand.
CGCATTAGCTGGAACTTAGTGCTTTTCTGTTTGTCGCGCTAGAGATTTTCCTCAAGTCTTAGTGCAGACTAGTATTATTTTTATACTTTCGTGGTATTAAATTAATACAAATCTTATTAAGAAATTTGTAATACTTCAGAGTATAGAATTCATGTAACAAAAGTATATTTTCATCACTAAATAAAGTCTAAACTTGAGATTTATATTTCTTTATTTAAGAAATGCTTCCCCTTATAATACTATTGACTTTCTAAGGTTGCTTCCTCTAGCTTCCAAGTTGATTGGCTGCCTTTACAGGGTACCAACCCGGTCGAAGCCCTCTCCACTCCCTCGCTCAGCTGTTGCCGCTAACGTTTTTGGTTCTTTGCCTTATTTTTGTTTTTGTTTTCGTTTTCGGCACTCGATTTGGGCAAAAACAAAAATGTTTTGAGCGCTTTTCTGGCCCTGGCACACTCATCCACTCACTCGGAGAGGCACTCGGCGGCGGCTCTCTCGCTCCGCTTTGGGGCCCGGGTATGGGTATATGGGCCTCCGCCTCCTCATTAGTATGCTCATAGTAACTGAGGCGTTCAGTCCATGCGAAAAAAAAAGCACAACAACGACGACGACGACGAGAAAGCCACTCCAGTTGGCTTCGCTCCACTCTTCGGTGCTCCCTCGCTCTCTGTGAGAAATCAGCAGCGACTTCGACGGCGGGCACTTCGATCGGATCGGAATCAAATCTTGGCAGACAGTCGAAGGCAACGCGTCGACACTTAACGCGATATTCCGATATTCCGATATTCCGATATTCCCTCAAAGTGATACCAAAAAAAAAAAAAAAACAAAATTCGCGATTCCGCATTCCCCGCGTTACCCTTTTTTTTTTTTTGTTTTTTTTCCAAATTGCATTCTTGGAGAAAAAAAAGAGTGCCAAGTGCCCGAGAATATCCTGACTGGCCTGATTTTGTGCGGATTTTTTAGCCCAGGATTTTTATGTAAATGGTGAGTACATTGTTTAGTTAATTACTAGAGAGAGTATAGAGATTAGCACCTTTGGTTTCGCATTGTTTTGGTTTGGGAAGAGAGCGGAACTCACCTGTGCGTGCTTCGATTGATAATAAGTAGCAGGTGTGTGGGGTTGGCAGCGGCGCAGTGTCTGTGGCTGTAACCTGGGCCCTCTCACAGGTGTGATGAAATAGGTCTTTAGGGGGGTCAGGTTTGGCCCAAGGAATGCCCAGGATGAATCACATTCCTCTGCTTGCAGCCTGCTGGTGCATCAGGCTTGGCCTTACTTACTTTTCAAGCTATGAATCATGGTTAGCTGTGGTTATTCTAATTAGTAATGTTGCCAAAGATGAGACCCCCATTGATGAGTGATTCATACTTGGTCGCCAATAACTAGGGTTTATTTATTAGTAATAATCTTAGGATAACCAGAAAGGGGAATTATAGCAGGAAATCTTTCTGTTATCCAACTTAAAGCTACTTAGAGTCCTTAGAAAAGTTATTTCGAGTTCGTCTTCCCCCCAGAGGCTGCCCAAAAAGCCTTTTCCATAAACCCAAACACCGAAAAACCAAACATCCAAAAAACCAAAAACCAAAAAGAGCCAAACATGTGAAATTAATTTACACGTTCCAACGCGGGAGGGCCAAGGGGCTTGGGCATGCGTCAGCGGCAGGCATGGACAAGGTCCGGGAACTGGGGCGCCGATAAAGCGAGAGACGAGCGAATTTCACAAACGCTTGCAAGAGGCAGCAGCGGCACCGGCAGCACCGGCAGCTGGCCAGGTTCGTTGACCATGTTGCCCAGTGTAGATACGCGTGGAACGGACAGGGCCTACCCCACCAGTGACAACCTCCACGCCACCGCCATCGCCACCGCCGCCGCTGCCAGCCACGATGATTCAGCCAGAAAATTTCGGCCAAATAAAGAAATTTATTTTTAATTTTAAATAATTATGTCAGCCAGATAAAGACAGCAACAGCAACAGCCATAGTCAGAGCCACAAAACGATAACAATAACAAATCACGCACGCTTCGGGCCCCCAAACAATTGCGATTATGTCCAGCCGGGAATCCCCCTTCGCACACACACTCACGTGCTCGTGTCTGCTGGCACAAAAGGAAAGATACCGCCGAAAGCTAGTATACAACCAGTCGGTTTAGTCGGTTTAGCGGCTTGGACTCTTGACTTATGGTAATTGCTGCCTCTCGCCGGGGGAAGCTGGTAGCTAGCCCTCAAATTTCGCATATAAATAAATATATGAAGTGAGGAGAGAAAACAGATAAAACTTAATTTTAACTGACTTATAAGCAGTCGGGGCTCGCAACTCCGTTAAATATGGGAGCAGTTCTTTGACGACCCTAATGAAAGGGGAAAGAGGGATGGAAATACTAAGAAAATGTGCAAAAATCTAGGAAAAGTTATCAGAAAAATAAATAGAAAATCTCCTAAAACAGGGGTGCCCGGTTAGGCAACTTTAGGTTGTAGGAGAAAGAAAGCAAAACAGCCCCTTGAGTTTTTAAGGTATTTTCCCATGAATGAGAGTGACTTTAAAAGTCTATGGAAATGTGTCAAATAATATAAACATTACAGAGAAAAATATACGAAAATCTCTTAGAACAAAGGTGCCCAGGCAGAGCACTTTAAGTACACAAGTTCCTTTAGGAGAGAGCAAGAAGAGAAGGACCTTAAGCTTTAAGGGAAGCTAATATTTTCTGAATTGTAAAAATGATGTGCTAGAACTTTATACAATTTAGGAAATATTGAGAGAGAAACAGTTGAAAATCTCATAGAACAGGAGTGCCCAAGCAGAGCACTTTAAGTACACAAGTTCCTTTAGAAGAAAGCCAGCAGTGAGCAGCACCTTGGGCTTTGAAGACAGGAGATACTTTCCGATGAATGAGAATGAGTGGAAGTGTCTATAAAAATGTGAGAAATAGTACCCAAAATTGATAAAGAAATATATAAGAAACTGTCATAGAGCAGGAGTGCCCAGACAGAGACCTTTAGGTACAAAAAATTTCTTGTAGGAGAAAGCGAGCAGAGAAAAACCTCAGGCCTTAATGAGAGTTGAAATTTTCTAAAGAATAAGAACTATAACCTTATTTCGAGAGAAAAGCTGTAAAAACCTCCCAAAACAGGACTACACAGCAAGAAAAGTATAGAGTTTTGGCTTGGAATAAGAGCTAGAATATGTTAAACTTTTTATGTTAATTAATTAGAGCTAAAAGGAGGGAAACTTTCCTTGGGGATTAATTAAAAAAAAACATAGAGAGAATTATGGCAAACTAAAATTGAGAAGCCGCGTACTCATTATGAGAACGGATTTTTTTTTAATTTGAATATTATAGAATTAGTGAAACTCTCCTTATTAAGAACTAGAATTAGTGAATTCTGGCATCCTGATATTAAGAAACCGTGTTCTCATTTTGAGTACGGATTTTTCAAAAATTTGAGTTTTTTAGAATTAGTGAAACTCTTCTAAGGAATAATTATGAACTAGAATAAGTGAATTCTGGCATCCTGAAATTGAGAAACCGTGTTCTCATTTTGAGTACGAATAAGTGAATATAGAATAAGTGATAATCTTCTAGGAATTAAAATTTAAAGAGTCAGATCTACTATTAGTCTATATCTCTGAAACTCCTCTACTTCCCTGGCCAAAGTCTGCCTTTAAACTTGCTAAAAGGTAGAAAATCTCCTTAAGCAGGAGTGCCAGGACAGAGCCCTTTAGATATCCAAGTTCTTGCAGGACAAAGCAAGCAGGGAAGAACCTTAGGCTTTAAAGGGCTTAATATTTTCTGAAGAATACCAACTACATATAATTATAATCCATCATTTTTCCCCTATTTTCTCTCAACAGACGACAGCTGCCTGTCCGCTTGACGTCAGCAGCAGCAGCAGCGGCAGCACAACGGCCAGCACAGGGAAGCCAACGAGACCGCTGCCGTCGCCGTCCGTGGAGCGACGCCGTCTTCCAAACACAGCCTGGACGCTGCTCACGCTCGCCCTGGTCATGTGCCAGCTGCAGTCCAGTGGCGTCGACTTCGGCGGCGGCGGTGGCTTCGGTGTGGCAGCCGCACCCACTCCCGAAATCTCCTCCTCCTCCTCCTCCGCCAGCTTAAGCCTCTCTGCGAGTCCAGTGGCAAAGCGCCTGCAGAAGCGGCATGGACACCCGCCGGCCACCTTCCGGGAGCGCTTCCAGCTGGAGCTGAATGCCAGCAACGCCCACATGGACTGGGAGAACACGTGCGGCGGCAAGTGGAGCGCACGGAGCAGGCAGCACAAGCGGCCCACCAATGTCTGCAAGAAGAGGCAAATGGTAAGTGAAGCGAGTGAAGTCTCCCTCCCCCTCAGAAAACTAAGAAATCCTTTCGTTGCAGGTCCTGCAGAGCCTGCAGAACCAGACTGGCCGGGAGCTGAGAACCCTCCAAGCCGAGGACAAGACGCGGAACACCACCAACTCGGTCCGAGAGCTGGACACGGGCAGCAACAAGGCCATCAACATCTCGAAGCTGCGCAAGTGGGAGCTCCACAGGCAGCACTACAAGTTCCTGCCGCGGCTCAACGACACCAGCAAGCAGGTGAGTTTCTAATTAGATTTTTGCAAGGAGAAAGCACTAGGTTCTGATACCCATTAGGGGGTGCGAACTCTGCGACTCTGACTCTGATCGTTTACAAACCTCAAACACCGGCCAGCGGGGGCTCTTTCTCTGTTGCCATGGGATGTGGAGGTGATAAAAGGGTCACGTGAGCCGACAGCTCTGCTCACCTGCGTAGGTGCAAACAGACCGTCACAAGCTAACTGTGCGAGCGGAGCGGTTGGTCATATGAGTCCGAGGGGAATCGTGCCAAGAGCCAAGCGAGAGGGGTTCTATGAGTTGCTGAAGGGGGTTCTAAGACCTAGAAACTGTAAGGCACAGAAAGGGGTTCCTGGGAGCATAACCTGAGGCTGGAGGAGGGACTTTTCTGAAGTGGTTCCTTCCCTCCAACTCCTCAACCTCACCTCGCTCGATTCGTCAGCAATTCGGGACGCCCCATTAACCCTCAATTTGCATTGGCAAACAACAACAGCACGACGGCAATCGATGCCATAACCACATTAAGATTAAGAGCAAATTCAAGTCGCGCGCGCTGGCTTGTTTTTCGGCTATTGTTTATATAGATCGAAGATCCAAGTCCCAGAGCTCCACTCACGAAAAAAAACTTAAAGTGGCTAATGCCTTGAACAAACAAAAATAAAATCACAATCAAGCGGCACATTTTATTTACACTTTCGACAAGTAAACAAGATTTTGTTTCGGGCAGAACAGAAGCCCATAAAATCAAGTCTTGACTGAGTAAAATTAGGGGAATAGGGAAAGGGTTGTCCGTTTGGAATTCGAAAATATTTAAGCTTTGGCATATGGGGGAAATAGGGAAATAAGGAAAAACCCAGCCAGCTGAGCGATAAGCTCGACCGTGAATAATGTCGCTCGAAGGGTGGGCTAAGGAATGCCAGAGCCCGGTATTCGCGGAATAATTGAGTAAGCGGAGCCACAAGTCAATATAGGTACGTGACCAAGCCCAAGAAGGGTCTAACCTCTATGTATCCATATATATCTATATAACCAGGAGTGGATCGATCGAGTTCGCTTCGGTTCGCTGGCCAACGTGCTAATCCGTCCGGGAAACATCTGCAGCTAACCAGATAAGTGTGGTTCGGCGTGGGTGAGATCTTGAACCTCGCCTCAGAAAACTGCCAACTCACCTGAAGTCAGCCGAAAAAATCAAGCTTGGTCAGGTGTCTCAAAGGTCGCCTCAGCCCAGCTCAGCCACCGTTCGAGTCACTTTGCTCGCTCACTCAATTGCCTATTCAGGGCGATGAGCCAAGCCTGGCTTTCGCTGAAATTTCTCAATTGTCGTCACTGATCACAAGGTGGGGGAAAAGTACCTAGACCTGGGACCTACACAGCAAGAAAAGTCTAGAGTTTTGGCTAGGAATTAGAGCTAGAATATGTGAAACTTTTCTTATTATCAAATTAGAGCTAAAAGGAGAGAGATTGATTAACAAAAACACAGAGAGAATTATGGCTTACTGAATTTGAATAGCCACGTTCTCATTTTGAGTACGGATTTTTTAAAAATTTGAATCCTATAGAATTAGTGAAACTCTCCAATGGAATTATTGAGAACTAATGAATTCTGGCATCCTGGAATTGAGAAACCGTGTTCTCATTTTGAGTACGGATTTTTCAAATATTCGAATTCTATAGAATTAGTGAAACTCTCCTAAGGAATTATTAAGATCTAGAATTAGTGAATGCTGGCATCCTGAAATTGGGAAACCGTGTTCTCATTTTGAGTACGGATTTTTCAAAAATTCGAATTCTATACAATTAGTGAAACTCTCCCAAGAAATTGATTAGAACTAGAATTAGTGATGATCTTTTAAGGGATAAAAGTGATAGAGACAGCTCTAATAGTTAATCCAGATCTCTGAAACTTCACTACTTTCCTGCCCTTAAACTTGCTAAATTCCCTTTTGACACCCCCTTTTTTCTCGCTGTACTTAAGCCCGATCTGTGTCAATATTTAGTCGCTAACGGCTACGTCAATGGCCAATTGTGCCAGCTAATTGTTGACATCTCCCTCGGTAGTGCCTCGAAACCCCGGGCTGACTACGATGACGAGGTGCCAGGGCGGGGACCGAACCGACTGATAGAACTGGAACTCTATTTATAGGCGGGCCCCCCCGTTCGATACCGCGAATCGGCGGCCTTTTGACGTCACTCCCCCGGCATATTCGCACATATGTAATATTATTTGGAAACGCTGATACGAGATCGGGCAACGAGAACGATATCATATGTTTGAGCGCCTTTCAGCGCTCATTTATTTGCAAGTGACACACTCGGCGCGTGCTTTTGCGGACGGGGCGGGACAGCGGGGCGAATACGTGATTCATGGCAGCGAAGCGAAGCGAGGCGAGCCGTGGATTCCCCCGACTGTCGGAGGGCCCCGGGGCTGAGGCTGAGGCGGGGGCGAGCGAGCGGCATGAATGAAACGATTGCCGAGCCGAGCGCGACCACGACGACGTCACGACGGCACTTGAGGCACCCGAAGCGCGCAGCCGAGGCGCAAACAACAGTTAGCCCAGAGTCAGGGGAAGAGCAAGAGGGAGAGAGCCAGAGCGAGAGAGCGAGCGAGAGAGCAGAGCGCTTGGCACTCGCTTTTCACTTTCAGGCAGCGCTGTCGCCGCGGTTCACTCAACCCAAAACCAGATCGAACTATAGGAAATCGCATATAGACATATCATGTCTGGAACGATATAGTCGAGCAGGCGGAGGCCATAGAGATAGCGCCCATAATTTTCTGGCTTTACAATTCTGTAATCAGATTTATGATCAGAGGAAATATAGACCAAAACGGATGTTGTTTATTATTTGTATCGAGAAAGGGAAGCAATAAGAAAATGTAGATAAAGGAAGCTGAAGGGAATGAACTTGGAAAAATAAAAACAAATTTTAGAAAGAGATATAAGATATAGATCCTTTCTCTATATAGATGAGTTGGGGAAAAAATGGGTTAAGGGAAAGGCATAAACTATGTCGATATCTCTATGCAAACCTTCAGATATCTGGAATAATTTTAAGGACGTAACAAGAAAAACGAGATTTGAGATGAGATATGGATAAGAAAATGGGTTTATTAGCCTGAATTAACAGAGTCCATATTCAATTAAAAACCCTATATATCTGATATAATTTCTAGGACATTCTTAGCCCGTTGGTTCTTTAAGAAATTACTATTTATGCAGCTCGAATTTATTAACTTTATCTATATATGGAGAAAAAGCAGGAAGCAGGAGTGTCTGCCATAGGAAAAGTGACAGAAAACTTAAGATATATGATAGTTTTAAGATAGAGATCCTTTCCATATGAAAATCTAGAAAAGATATATATAATTTAGAATATTTTATGGGGAAATGGGGCTAAGAAAAAGCATAAACTCAGTCTATATCCCTTTGAAAAGTCCCGCATATCTAAGCTAAGCTTAAGGACAGTAATGTCCCAGGAAAAATAACACAAATCTTTAGATATTATTAGTATTACTAGGGTCTTACTGCACTGCGACCAGATGTTAGGTCTCTTGTGCCAATCTTTAGATATAGATACTAGATATAAATCCTTTCTGCATATATAATTTGGGAGAAAACATGAGCTTATTTACCTGAATAAGCTAAGTCGATATCCCATTGAAAGCTGATATAATTTTAGGGACACTAATGACATAGAAAAATAACAAAAAATTCTTAGATAAAAAAAGATCATTTCTGAATATAATATATATATAGCTTATTGAAGAAAATGGGTTAAAAATCTGGCTTATTATCGATGGATATCCCTTTGGATATCCCGATAGATAAATACCCATTTATTTGCTGTTATTTCGAGGCTTTCTATTTATATAACTTAGGAAAGAAAATGAGGCTTCAAAACCTGCAAAAACTGAGTCAATATCTCATTGAAACCCCCATATATCTGGGATAAGTTTAAGGAACTTAGTCCCAGGAAAATAATAAAAACCTTTAGATATAGATATTAGTTAAAGATCCTTTAAGCATGTATATCTTGGGTTACTAGGAAGTAGCACTAGGAAGTAAGCTATAATAAAGAAAGAAACTTAAGTTCAAGAACTGGAATACCCTGAACATACTTAGCTCCTTGATCGCACCTCCTAGAATTTATTTATTTATTTCTCGATCTCAAAACATAGAATTTATTTACTTATTTTTTGATCTCAAAACTAAACCCAACCTTCCCCCATTTCCCTATTTCCAGCTCAACCTGCGCCACGTGCACCGCGACCTGCAGTTCTACGTGGCCGCCTTCAGCTACCTGCGGCACGCCAAGCTGCACTGGGACTACGTCAACCTGCAGGCGGAGAGCGCCATGTCCGCGGACCTCAAACGCATGCGCACCTCGGCCGGGCGGGTGCTCTGCAACGTGGAGATGGCCATCAATGCCACCAGGCGGCGGCAGTCCTCCGGCCGACCCAACTTCAAGGTCGTGCCCCTGCCGCTGATGGAGAAGCGGCTGCAGCAGTTCAAGACGCCCCTCGTCCAGTTGCACCAGCAGGCCAGCCAGGCGGCCCGAAATGAGGCCGTGGAGTCGCCTCCGCAGTCGGCCAAGCTGCCGGTGGACGCGCTCTTCGTCAAGTACGAGTTCGTGCAGTATCTGAAGAGTGTGCGCCGGATACTGGCCAGGCAGAGGCAGCTGCTCAAGTGCAGCAGAGGGCCTAAGAAGGAGAAGCCGCTCAAGAGCAAGAGCAAGAGGAAGAGCTAGAGCTAGAAGCCAGAGAAACCAGAGAAACCTCCATTCCAAAACGAGGCTCATTCCATCGAAGACATCCCTAATTTATTATGCATCCCCCTATTTATTACTCACTTCGCACCAATCACGAATCACGAATATACCCATCACGAGGACACCTTTTTTGGGTTATGGCTATGACAAAAAAAAAAACCGAATAAGAAAAAGAGAACAACTGCAAACCGAATGAAGCGAAGAGGAGCCCCAGAGTTTCCCTCTTATTTTTTTTTAAGACTAGTATTATTATTGTATTATTTATTATGAGAACGCCGAATGCCAACACTCTGCTTTGCCTTGTATTACGACGCTGTGATAGTAGATGATTAAAGGAAACGAAAAACGGAAACGGAAACGGAAACACAATCCAATGCTGAAGACACTCCACAAGGGCCACAAAACTATACTTATATATCTCCCCAGACTATACACTATATTTATACACTATTTTTATGTAGAAATCAAATACAGAAAATACAGAAAATTGAAAGTACAATCAAAGAGTTTTTCTTATCCCTGCGTGTGGCCTGGCGCCAGTTTGTTCCCACAGAAATTGCGCATACGCCGGGGAGACAGGCATAAAAGTGTCCAAACAATTCCCTTTAACGATCACGGCTTTAATTGCAGCAGAATTACGCGGCATTTATAGACTTGTTCAAATATTTTACGAGCCATATAATAATTCTCTGCTCGGTGTCGGGGTCACCTTTTTCTTTTCAGCCCCTTTTGTGCGGCGATTTAACGACGAGAAATTTTTGTCGCCGCTCTTGGTTCCCGATTCTCTGATTCTCCATTCTCTGGGCTTATCGCCAGCCTGGGATCTACGCGCGCACCTTCACTGCCTCACTGAGCTCTGGATTTGATGTGTTCGCCTTTGTGGCATCTCCTCTGGTTGCTGGTTGCTGGTTGCGGTTTGCCTCAGTCCCCGTCCCCGAACACTGTTTATCGCACACAATCAGCAATTGTCATTAATTTCGGACTCTGTGTGCGTGCTCCGATTTGTCTGGCCAGCTCCTCCGGCTCCTCCGGCTCCTCCTCGGTGACTGATTCAACAATTTAATATGCCAAAGATAGAGAGAGATGGCTGTGAGTCCGGGCCGGGTCCCCATTAAAGATGGTTATCACCTGGGTTTTATTGTGTCCTCTGGAGAATGGAGAATGCAGGCTGGAGGCGCACATGCAACTATGCAGCGATCCCATTCATGGCCTCTAGGTCGCCCTACGAGCTGCGAGCTGCAGCTTGCAACCCTTTCAGGTGCACGTAGCTCGCATATATCTTTAGTTTTGATAGGTTTTTATTGGCCTGACCTTTATTAAATTGAAAATTATGTCTTTCTATGAGAAAGTCCCTCAAAAGTGTGGGTATATGCACTATTGGAACCTGGGAACAGAGGGTTCTGGAAGGATTTTGTCTCTTAAATGGTTTCCTTTCCCAAAATTGAGATGGTAGGTCAGCGATTGGGATTATATAGAAAGTATATGTTAGAATTGGTTTAATCAGACAAGCAGAAATATAGTTAGAGCCCTAAGGATTAAATACCAGGGGTTTTAACTTATCATTTTTAAAGAAGTTTTAATTGTTTCCTTATTAGATTAATCATTACTTTATATTTTTTAATAAGATAAACCTATAAGCTTTATGAAATGGCCATTATTTATGACAATTAATTTATTAATAATATATTCCTAATAAGTTTAAATATTTCTTAATATTTTTTAATTAGATAAACCTAAAAACTGTATGAAACGGCCATTATTTTTGATAATTAATTTATTAATAATTTATTTGTATTAAGTATAAATGTTACTCTATATTTATTAATAATATAAACCTAAAAACTGGATAAAATGGCCATTATTTAGGACAATTAATTAATTAATAGCTAATTCGAAATTATTTAATTCGATATTAATTGTTGAATGATTAAATGAATCATTTTTTTTATAATTTTTAATTAGATAATCCCTTAAACTATATGAAAAGGCCATTATTAATGATAAAATCCATACTTTCCTTGGCTTTATGCTTTAAGCACTGACTGGAACTGAGCCAGCGTTCTCCCTGTAGCAAGCTTACACTCTAACCGCTAAGCTATTGCCTTTATCCTTAGCTTCCCACTTTATATTGCGAATGGAATATTTTTGACAAATTTAGAGGTATCTCCTTGGACATTACTCTACCGCTTAAGACACTCTATCCGCTAAGCTATTCTTTTGGTTATTGGCTTAATCCTTATTTTCTTAATTTTTTTATATTTCAAATGTTATTTTTTTGGAAATTTTGAGGTATCTCCCTAGTCGTCACTACCTCTCACTCAGCTCTCCTTCCCTGACTCCTGCTGAATGAACTTTTGCGCCTGCCACTGATCTAATCTAAATGTTGACTTGGCTTTGTTTCTGGCAGTCGTCCGTTCCAGACGCAGAGCCCAGACTCTGGATATGTTCCGTCCGCCGGTCACGTGCAGTTCGCCTCGACTCCGCTCGGCGGCAATTAATTTAAAATATCTTATTTCATTTGTGTGTTTTCCTCTTGTTTTCCCTCTTATTTTATATTTAACTTGTATTTGCCGTGTGTATTTTTGAGTTATGTTTTCCGCTGCAGATTTCACCAGATAATGGCGTTACATTTATGTCCCCTAAACGTTCCCAGGAAGCAGAGGTGGCAGTAGCCCCGCATCTGTGTCGCCAATATAGTTCTCGATTCCGATGCCGATTCCGATGCCGATTCCGATTTCAAAACCATTCGCGTGGAGTCTCCTATTCACGCTCTCCCACGACTGCCAAGTGCTGGCTCAGCGGGATCTGTGTGGGAAAGGTTTTCCTCGAGCGAGCGAGGTGTTGAAATCTCCTCGCCCAAGTCGGCAGCTCAGCAGTTTCTCCGTTCACAGAATCCAAAGCTCCCAGCCAGCAGCTGGTGAGCAGCAGCTCTTGGGCAACATCCAGTCCCATCCCCTTCCGAAAAAGAGATCTTGTCGAGCTGCAAAATTGGAGGTTGAACCCGAGTTGCTGACGCCACAAATTGACAAATTGAATAAGCTAAAGTGCTGGGAGGCGCAGAAGTTTAGGGTTTCTGGGAAGGGCTTTGAAGTTAAAGAAGGTTTTTCTAAGACAAGGTAACTGAGGGAAACTATGTTCAGATTGTTGGGAAATTTGAGGAAAATATATGGGGACTTAGGGATATTTAATATATGATTTTAGCAGGGAGTTGGAGAAATTATGTAACTAATTTAGGGACTCTTTTTAAGGAAGGCAAAGGTTACTACATATTTTTAAACCCATTCAGAGGAAGCTTAACTGTTTCCACAATTATCTAACTTAATTTCGAAACAAACATCAAATATATAAATAGAAAATATATATAAAATAAATATAAAACTTAGAAATAAATATTTATAAAAAAAAATAGTTATAAATCCCATTAAAAAATCCTCTTCCCCCAGAATCCCGTCTGCTGCCGCCTAAGCGGCGCCTTGGCCCAAATAAATTACGATCACTTAACAATGAGGCGGCCTTTTTCCTATTTTCCCCATTTTTTTTTTTTGCGTTTTCCGCTTAATAAGGTCCGAAAGGTGTTTTCAATTGCGAAATGGGATTCAATTGTGCGTGGAAAACAGCACTCGAACATAAAGTGACACAAATTATGAAAGAACCTCCGAGCAGCCCCTCGTCCAGCGAGATCAAAGGTGAGACGCGCCCACTCGGCAAGGACAATCGAATGGCAGGGACAATGGAGGAGCATGAATCAAGGAGGGGCTGCAGGCCTGCACAGGGAACAGCTGGACAGTCGCACAATGAAGTGATCAGTGCCGGCCGGGCCGGGACAATGGCCGAGCGTTTTTAATTGTCAATGAATGCGACTGCGTCACACAGCACAGCCCCCTGACCTTTTGCGGCTATTTGGGACTCGACAACTGCTCCTCCGCCAGGCGAAATACTTGAAAAGGTGGGCGAGTGGTGCCACCCAGGTGAGAGAAATCACCGACAAATGTCGATTCAGATGCCGATTTTGATGCGACATTGCGACAATGGCAGAGTTATAATTAATGGCCAGCTTGGCGCCAGACTTATGGGATACGAAAAAGGGCAGGGAATCGGCAGAGGATCGGGAATTGAAAATCGAACATCAAGAAGCCAGAAAAAATGAGTTGCTGGCAGAGAAAAATAAATGGGATTATTGTATAGAAAATCATGAAATTTAGAATTAAATGGGAGTTCAGACATTAAAGTCTTCAAATCGTTAAAGAAATCAAGCCAAGAAATCCTGTTTAAAAAATTTATAAAAATGAATGGATGGCAGAGAAAAATAAATGGCATTATTGTATAGATAACCCTGAAATATATGGATATTTGATAGTTTAGGCATTAAAGTCCTTAAATTGTTAAAGAATTGAGCTCAGAAAATTGTTTAAATACCAAATACCAAATATATATAGACTTTAAAATGGGATTAATATAGAAAAGCATGGAATATATTGTTAAATGGGTGTTGAGGCAATAAAGTCCTTAAATTATTAAAGACTCGAGAGCCGGGAATTGAAAATCGAAAATCAAGAAGCCAGAAAAATTGAGTTGCTGGCAGAGAAAAATATATATTGACTTTAAAATTGAATTTTCGTTTAAAAATAAAGGGGCTAGTCTTTAAATTGTTAAAGAATTGAGCTCAGAAAATAGTTCAAATACCAAATACCAAATATGTAATATATAGACTTAAAAATGGAATTAATAGTTGCAGGCAGAGAAAAATATAATAATTGATTTCCATATGGGATTTTTGTATAGAAAATGATGGAATATATTGTTAAATGGGAGTTCGGGCATTAAAGTCTTTAAATTCTTGAAGAATTGTGCTCAGAAAATTGCTTAAATACCAAATATATATTGACTTTAAAATGCAATTATTGTATAGAAAATCATGGAATATATGGATAAGTGTGAGTTTAGGCACTAAAGTTTTTAAATTGTTAAAGAATTGAGCTCAGAAATATTGTTTAAATTGTACCAAATACGATTTATATGGTGTTTAGGCAATAAAGTCTATTAATTATTAAAAACTCGATAGCCGGGAATCCAAAATCGAAATCAAGAAGCCAGAATAAATTAGTTGCTGGCAGAGAAAAATATAATAATTGATAATAATGAATATATGGTTAAATGGGAGTTCAGACAGTAAAGTCCTTAAATTGTTAAACAATTGAGCTCAGAAATATTGTTCAAATACTAAATACAAAATATATATAGATTTTAAAATGGGATTCATATATAGAAAATCATGGAATAGCAGTAAATGGGAGTTCGGGCATTAAAGTCTTTAAGTCGTTAAAGAATTGAGCTCAGAAATATTGTTTAAATTGTACCAAATACGATTTATATGGTGTTTAGGCAATAAAGTCTATTAATTATTAAAAACTCGATAGCCGGGAATCCAAAATCGAAATCAAGAAGCCAGAATAAATTAGTTGCTGGCAGAGAAAAATATAATAATTGATAATAATGAATATATGGTTAAATGGGAGTTCAGACAGTAAAGTCCTTAAATTGTTAAACAATTGAGCTCAGAAATATTGTTCAAATACTAAATACAAAATATATATAGATTTTAAAATGGGATTCATATATAGAAAATCATGGAATAGCAGTAAATGGGAGTTCGGGCATTAAAGTCTTTAAGTCGTTAAAGAATTGAGCTCAGAAATATTGTTAAAATACCAAATACCAAATAAATATAGACTTTAAAATGGGATTATTGTATAGAAAATCATGTCTTTAAATTGTTGAAGAAATGAGCCCAGAAATCTTTTTTAAAGTAACGTATAAGTCCTATCTCTTCTGTGTTCACATAGTTTTTTTTGTCGGTGAATCTAAAGTAATAATTGATTAAAGGCATTAAAGTCTTTAAGTTCTTAAACAATTTATTTCCGAACACAATATTAAAAATACAAAATAAATTAAATTTCCTTTATGCCTACACTGTTCCTTATTTTTCTCGGTGCATCTAAAGTTGGGTCATTGTGAGAATTGATGAGCGTGTGCCTGTGATGTCCTGCCGGAGCCAGCTTATCGCTGGCCAGGATCAGGGCGCAAACAAGACGCTGGAGGGAGTGCGAGGGAAGGGCGCAAGTCAATCAGTCAAACATGAAGGCAATCACTCAATGGGAACACACACACACACCGAGAAGGAGAGGGGCAGAGGTCACAATTCACAAGTGGCCTGTTCAATATTGACGGAACCCCTTTCGGGCCAGGATCAAGACTTCACAGGCGAGTGCGAGTGCGAGTGCGAGGGACAAATATTTGAATATGGAATCTGCGCTCTCCATCCCGCCCCGCCTTATCCCTTTCCCTTTTAGGGTATGTGGAATGCGGTGTCGATCTTGTTAACAGATATCGTCAGCTGCAGCGGCTCAGGTGCCTCGAGTGCCAAAGTGCTCGAGTGCTCATGTTATCCTGGACAGTTCATTAAACCGAACGCGACTGGACTGCAGTTAATTGGTTGCCCATTATGGAGCTAGTCTGGGCCCGATCCAGATCCCAGACGATGCCAAAGGCAGCCAGCAGCCAGCAGTGCAGTCAGAGAAATGATCAGAATCTGGCGGCTTATATATATAAGCTTATTTCTAACTATTTCTCTCGGTGCTTTCCAGGTTCGGAGACAATATTTGATTAACAAATCCAGGCAGGAGACCAGCTGCAGCCGACGCAGGCGACGCTGGACAAATCGGACTAATTGCTGGGCCACTAATATGACAGCGTTCTCATTCAATTAAAATATCCATATCTAGTGCAATTAGACGATGTCCATCTCCATCTCTAGCTCCGCTCATTAAACTTGCACGAATTATTGCACGCACTTTGTCATACATTTTAATTTCACTTTGCGGAGATCACGATCCCTGGCTCTGGCTTGGCTTTGGCTCGAAATGAGGCTGCTTCGAGGCTACAACTAAATCGCAGAGCCGAGGAAAGAGAGAGATCTTTGGCGATCCGTGCTACACATTAGCAATTACGCTCATTACACTTAATTACAGAAAACTAGGAGTGCATGAAGATTTCCAACTCCGACTCCGACTCGGACTCCGAATGCGAATGCGAATGCGAATGCGATCGCCAGGCTGAACCTGAATCTGAAACTGAACCGGCAGCTGAATCGGAAAGATAAACGCAGCTTCTGCCCCTGGAAAGGCACTGAAAGAAAATGTAGAGCTTTGATTTAAGGTTAAAGGTACTTGAAATAATTTGAAAATATATTTTTGTTAACCCGTTTACAGACGAGGAGGCCAAATAATTATTTAAGCTGTTAGAGGTTAAGAGTAACTTAAGCCAAAAAAAGACTCATAAATAACTCTAAAAATATTACTTTAAAAATGTAAGCAAGCAGTAACATATGTAAATAAATAAAGGTAGGTATCATGGCTTTATGAATAATCCTAATATTACTAGCTTTTGAAATGGTTTTGTGGGTTAGTTCCTTCTAAATTGTATCAAAAAGCATGCAAGAAGCATACACTTCTTCATTTCTTCTCACATTCTTGAAATTGAGATGAAGTTGTTCTCGATATTGAAGTGGAGAAGGAGTTACTCTCAATTTTGAGCTTTAAGAGAAGGAACCCGGGGGAACGGAGAGAGAGAAAAAAGAAAAGTGAGCGACCTCCTCTCTCTCTTAGTACTCTAAGAAGTTATTTTTGATTTGCCTGAGTGGAGCATTTGGTAGAGTGCTGGACTGAAGTGCTGACTTGACCGGGGCCTTAAATTGCCTAAAATTGAGCGGCGTGCGCTCTCTTGGTGCTCTGGAAAGTTATTTTTAGGTTTAGTCTGGCAGTGACAAGTATCGTTCTTTGATTTGCCTGAGTGGAGCCCTTAGTAAAAGGCTGGACTGGAGTGCTTATTGTACGAAGTTCAAAACCGAGTCGTACAAATTGTGTAAAAATGTGTGAGTATGTCTAATATTATTTATACAATATCTTACAAGCAATTTAACTTTACAGTTTAGCTTTACATATTAAATTTAATATATAAAATGAGAGAAAACAATTTTAAATTAGGCTCAAAACCAAGGATCTTCTGTTTTTTTCTACGTGTGGGCCTCGGCCTCCGTCTTGAGCCTCGCCTGAGCCCCGCCTGAGTCCCGCCTGAGCCCCGCCTGAGCCTGGTATCCGTATCTCCGTACGCCTCCAGCCGGGCGATATGAGGGAGGGAGCCGTGGAGCTCGATGGAGCGATAGAGAGAGAGCATGCAGAGCAAGTGAATTATTGCAGTCTCATTATGTGCGATGAGTTATGTATGGCGTATGGCTTTCGTCGTCAGCTCGTCAGTCGCCGCTTGGAAAGTCAGTCGCTCGTGTATCTGCATCGCGCGCGGCCATCTGTCAGCCAGGCCAGGCCAGGCTCGCAGCATCCAGCAGGCCAAGTTCCGCTCCCCAAGACCTCCCCTTCGTGGCCCCGACTCGGTCCTCGCCGAAGAATGTAGTGCGATGGTCGCCTAAATCAAGCGTACTTAGCGAATGATTTACATTCCGAAAGACAGCAAACACACTGCTTTGCCGTATGTGATGTTATGCGAGCAACAGCAACAGCATCATCGGCAACAGCAGCAGCAGCAGCAGCCGCAGCAGCAACATCTACCGGGTGGACTGTGTGAGAGAGTGTGTGCCCCAAAATGAAAAGAACGAGCCCAACGAAACCAGGGATCTCCTACACTTTGCATATAATTTTGGGGGGAAGTTTAAAGAAGTCATCATCAATTTCAATATTTATTTGTAAATTTTAAAATATTTTTTATCGTAAACCATATATTTTTTTTAATAAAGAAACAGAAGGGAAATTTCCCACAAATGCTTTATTTTTCTTGTTGAAACTAAACAAAATCCAAGGTAGGTTGAAGGTTCAAGGAAATTACAAAGGCAAGACCGAGCTCAGATCGAAAACCAATTCAATCTCTGTAAAAAAAAGAATAGTAAATTGTTTTTAGATCCAGTATTCTAGCAAAGCAGCATAGAGTCCTTTTAGGCCTAAAAATAAAGAACTATCAAGCTGTAGAGGGGGATTTTTAGCACATCTATTACATAGCTTTCGGAGCCTTATTAATAGTAATTACACCTCTCGCCGATATGCTTATCTTTGGTATAGAAATTGCATAAACTCTTTTTGAATAAATTATATAAATATTCAATATCTGAGATTAAGCATAAACTGAGGGAAAACTGTTCACAACGCTCTTGATATAGGCATTTTTTTCATAAAACAACAGGCCAACAACAAAAATACCAGAAACGGGAAGAAGAATTCTCAAATTGAGAACGGGTTTTTGAGAATGAGTACTCTAGATCTTCTCGTTATCAAGAACGAATCCGTTTCGATTAAAAAACTTAAATTTTACTAATATGAGGTAATATTTTTTGAGCTTAGGAAACACAGACTTAATTTTAGGTTTATTCTGTAATTAAATATGTAAAATTATATTTATATTATATAAATTTTATTAGACATACCCACACGTTTTTAAAACACAATTATAACGACTCGACTCGGACTCGAACCCAGCAGCACTCCAGTCCAGCACTCTACCAAATGCTCCACTCAGGCAAATCAAAGTAGGCAAAATCTAAAGATAACTTTCCAGAGTACCAAGAGAGCGATGGTCACACACTTTTTTTACTTGGCAAATAACTTGTGAATGAAGAATAGATCGCCTTACATCAGCTCAATGTCTAGAGTCATAAATAGCTTTATATTTGCTAAACCTGCGTCAGCAATGAATGGATAAAGTCATGACTGATACTAGATTCCCTCAACCACTCACTAGGCAGGGTCGTCATAGGCTCAACTCAGACTCTGGTCTTCCTGCTGATCAATATGCCTCGGCGAACGCACTGTGGGGCAAGCGATAATAAGCAGCAGCGGCAGGGAGGGCCGCTGGTCTCAGGACAGAGACGCACCGCAAAAGTCGGACGCTTCCTCGCATAAATATCACCAGCAATTACTCAGTCATAAGTCTGCCGCTCGGTCGTTTGCTGTCATGACATGAGTGACTCTGCCCCGGCGATGCTCGCTCTATAAGGTCCGCGCCACAGATCTCTCTCGGAGATACCTTCTCTACCTCGCGCCTCGCGCCAGTGTGCGCCCAAGTTTGCCGCCGGCAAAGAACGGACATCGAGTTGCAGCTGAAGATGGAGATGGAGATGGAGATGGAGCTGGCGAAGAAGATGAAGATGGAGATGAAGATGGAGCTGAAGCTGGAGCTGGAGCTGGAGATGCAGCTGAGGCTGAGGCTGAGGCTGAAGATGGTCAAGGGCTTTGGTGTTGGTGTTGCTTTGGCAAATCTCTGCAGCGGCCACTGGGCGGTAATTTGTTAAAGCTTCCTTACTTTTCAACACTCCCGATCCCGCTCAGGATCCCGATCCCGGAGAAAGAATCGGAGCGGAGAGTGAGAGAGCATCTTTAATTGTGCCCCTTGAGTGGCTGACTGTTTTAGATCCTTGCGACTACTTTGTCTTGATGATAAATCTCTGGGACCATCCATCTAAGCGCAACCGTTCCAGGCAGTTCCTCATGATTTTCCAAGTGCACAGGAAGAAATTTGATAGCTTAAGCTTAAGCCTTAAATCAGTGTGAATAACACAGAAAATATACATTTTCTGACTTCAGATAATTTTAATATTTGGATGATTTCAATTTCCCAACAATTAATTATCAATGATCGACTTTAGCTTTATATAATGAGGCTGCCAGAAACTGCTACAACAAGTTATTGGGAAGATAGCCTCTCTCCATTCTTCACAAAACCCAGGAAAGTCATAAGAGATGGCAGAGGAAGCGGTTACCTAGTTTCCAGTTTCCAGTTTCTAAATTAAGTACATTTTATACTTTTGTTGAGCATAAAAGTTCTCAAAAACGTATTTCTTAAAAAGTGTACTCAAACTGAGTAAAAATCCTCTCAAAGTAAAAACAAATGGACTTGGCAATTATTTGAATACATATTTACTCATTTTGAGCCCATTTTCCTTACCAACTCTCTCTTTTATTTAGAATTATTTGTTCTTAAATTAAGTACATTTTGTACTCTCGTTGAGCATAAAAGCTCTCAAAATCCTAATAAAATGCTCAATATAAGTACTCAAACTGAGTAAAAATCATCTTAAAATAAAAACAAGTGGACTTGGCAATTATTTGAGTACATATTTTCTCATTTTGAGCCCATTTTTTCTTACCATTTCTCCAGAATTACTTTCGTTGAGCATAAAAGTTCTCAAAAACGTAATAAAATTCTCAATATGAGAACTTTGAGCTCTTAAAAACTTAACTCAAACTGAGTAAAAATCATCTCAATGTCAAAACAAATGGACTTGGCAATTATTTGAGTACATATTTACTCATTTTGAGCCCATTTTCCTTACCAACTCTCTCTTTGAAGAATTACGAGCCCTAGCTTCTCTTTCTATATATTTTATAATATATTTTGATACTAGAAAACATTATGGGTCTAAAGGTTATACTTGATACCTCGATTTTAACTAAACTTTTCCCTTAGTGTACTCCCCCGGGATGAGCATGATCGTGAAGATCAGCCCGAGCAGCTCCCTCTTTAAGGCGGCCAAAAGGAGCGGACTCGAGCACTTGCTTCCTCGACACAAATCAACGGGGATGACAGACTCTGACACCGGGTACTGCGACTGGGCCTGGGCCTGGGCCTGGGCCTGGGATGCGGATGCGGATGAGTCCCGGGGCTTTCCATCATTCCGCAGCCTCAGAACCCCAAGACCAAGTCCAGGCCCAAAACCCAGAGCCAGTCCCAGTCCCGCCTTGAGTCAATGAAAATGTTAAGCATCTTAAAGCCAACATCAATTTCGCGTTTATTTATAGCCCCGTTTTCCGCTCGCCTTGTTTATGGACTCTCCTCCGACTTGGCTCCCAATCCCTGCCAGCTCAGCGCCGGGTGCCAGCTCTGACGTCACTGATAAGTCAACCCTGCAACGGGGGCAATATGAGCGGTGCATTCAAAGGTCGGGGCGCTGCCAATAAACACTGGTGATATGCCATATCCCATATCCCATATCCCATATGCAGTACTGCAACTGGCGTTGCTTTGGGGCATTCGGTGTCGTCACCGCTTGGTTGTTGCTATATCACTGAGTCAATAACCAGCCAGCAACGGCAACAAGTTGTTGTTGCCACCGGCAAGTTTATTTGCCGGCCGATCAGAGTACCCTGTAGAGGTATGGTGAGGATGGCATGACCCAGGTGGCTGAAAGTGTCATACGGCATCCGATTTTTCTAGATAAAAATATGTATCTTGGTTATGATTATTCTAGGAGTAAAGGGAACTTGATTAGATACTTAAATAAGGTAGGTAAGTACTACCTTTGGATCCTTAATGTTTTTTAGTATCAAAATATAATATTAAATTCATAGATAGAGAAGGTAGTACTCGCAAATCTACACAGAGAGAATTTTTAAGGAAAATGTACTCAAAATGAGAAAATATGCACTCAAATAATTGCCAAGTCCATTTGCTTTTACTTTGAGATGATTTTTTCTCATTTTGAGTACTTATATTCAGCATTTTATTGCGATTTTGAGACCATTTATGCTCAACGAAAGTACAAAATGTACTTAATTTGAGAACAAATAATTATAAATTTATTGAAACTGAGTACAAAAAGTTTTGTAAAATGAAAGACTGAGGGGCCAGGCATTGTCAAATATACTACAAAAATAATATATTCTTTTTTACCTAAATTAAATTTTAAAAGAAATAAAATAATATCAGAAACTGCAAGCTTGGTAACCTTATTCTCGACCAGGGTATCTCCACATTCGCCACTCGTCAGACTCTCATGACTTTCCTGGGTTTTGTTGTTTTACTTTTTCGGCGCACGAAAAAAATTCAATGAATTTATCATAAAATTGCGAGAAACTCTGGCGTTTTTCTCCGAAAAATTAAATGTGCGACTTGAGCTTGAGACACTGCTGCCGTTGGGCATTGGTTGTTGGTTGTTGGTTGCTGGATGTTGGATCTTGGACGTTGTGTGGATGCGTCTGGAGGTGAGATAAGGGCGCCACGCTGGCACTTGGACAATGCGAAATGTGAGGAAATGTGTGCTTGGCCAGAAGTGACCCTGGGCGCCCAGCCAGGGCGTTGGGCAGATAAGACACCGACGATTGGAATGGAATTTCCGCTAAAATCATAGAACACAGAATAAACTCTTTTCATTAGTTGAAAAGCAAACCGATTTGCGATTTATAGGCAAATTTATTGGGAAATGGGTCGGCCGCCAGTCGGCAGACGGACTTCCTTGGAATTCCCGGGGACATGACGCCCAAACTGGAGCCTGAGAAACTTTTGCCGGGCAGCCTAATCTAATCTCAATAGAATTTTAAGCGGAAATCAGATAGCATATAAGCATACGTACGCGATATAAGTACAAGTACGAGCGACTGACAACGCAGATATATTCGTGGCCACGAGACCCTAAGTACAAATTAAATATTCATGTGGCGCAAGAACCAGGCAAGCCCGAGTGATTTTTATTGCGTCAATTGAGACCAAACACCCTCGAGATCTGGTCTTGAAGTCATCATATCTGGGGGAAGCCAAAGATAGTGCCTATGCTGGGGGCTGTGCCGGTGATTCATATTTATCTCTTGTAATTTATGAGCAAAAATTCAAAAATCATGAGAATGTTTGGCAAATATAGTGAATGGAGGAAAACATAAGATGGTGAGTGGGTATGACATCAATTACATTGGAGGTATGACTGAAACTAGTAAGAATTAGCTACTAAATATTCTAATATTTATTATAAGTTTCAGGTATTTTTTTTTTTTTTTTTTTTATTTAAGCTTTTAATAGGAAACAGGTACGTACCATAAATGAATAACATATTACTATTAAACATATATAATCTCCTGTAGGTTTCTTATGCGTGTTATTTTATTTATTCGAAGCTTGTTCCTATTCAAAGTTTTCTTTTTATTATGTTTTTTTTTTTAACCAGAGTAAAAGTATAGAAATTAATACATAAATAAACCTAATCACTTTGCTTGGCAGATTTTTTGAAGGAGTTCTCTGTGACTCTATAATCTTAACTATAAGCTTATAATTTGCTTTAAAATATAATATAATTGTTAACTTTACTGTATTATTACAATTAATAATTTTATTCAATGCTAGTTCCTATTCCAAGTTACCTTATAATAATGGTTTTTTTAAACAAAGTATAAGTAATTTAATTAAAATAATTTACAAATTAAATAAAGATACAAATAATGACTTTATTTAACAGATTTTTTGGAAGAGTTCTCTGTGATCCTATGATCTTATATGTACATATATGCTTATAATTATTATTATAACAATATTTGGTTTGCTTACAGAGTTTTAATTGCATTCTAAAGTTAAATTTAAAAATATTAGGCTTTTAATTACTTTTAATTATTAAACGTTTTGTTTGTTTCTTATTCTTGTTATTAGTTTCATTCGAAGCTATTTCCTATGTCAAGCTTATAATAAGGTTTTTTTTTTTTATTTTTTTAAAGATTATAAGTATATAAATGAATACATAATTAAATATACAAATAATGGCCTTTATTTGAAATATTTTCAAGAAGTTCTCTGGGATCTTATTATCGTATATGAAAGCTAATATTTTTTATATTTAATTGCTTTAAAATATTTCATTTGCCTACAGACTTAATTGCATTCTCACGTTAAATTATATTAATAAATAACTAATATTTATGTATTTATTTATAATTATAAATAAAGTAAATTAAGCTTACAAACTAACTATAAGGGTTAACTACTTCCCACACAAATAAAATACCTTTCAAATAATTTCTAAATGCATTATAAACATTTCAGAGCCTAATTTGTTGCCCAAAACCCCCCAATAACTAATTGTTTCGCCCGGTTAAGTTATAGTGTGCTCGTCGGCTATGAAATATATATATAATTGCACTCGATGGATTTACGTTTTGTGGGTAATTTGGGGGGAAGTCCACAGCCCCCAGCCCCAAAGTTCCCGAAAAAATTCACTGTGTCACTGCTAATAAATAAACTTGAGATGCATTCGCAATTGTCGGCGATTTCCCTGCGGTAAGCGCTTGGGGAAAGAAAAACTCCCCGCCCGCGCTGGGCATTTCCGATCGGTGTTCGGGGGGATCGGGGACTGGGGATCGGGGGAACGGGGCTTGGAGCTGCTAGTTGCTTGCTCAAGCCAAGCATTTGAACCGTTTTTAATTTCGTTTGCTTTGTCCCAAAGAGTCATTGGGCTTTTTAGGTTTTCCTCGCTCTGAGACAGAGACTGCGACTCGGACTTCCACGGCTGCGAGTCTCGGTCTTTTATGATGGGAAACATTTCTTGTTGGCCGCGGCTTAAATCATGTGAATGTGAGTGTGGAGTGTGTGGAGTGTGTGGAGTGTGTGGTGTGTGGTGTGCAGTGTGTAGTATGTGTGGCAACAACAAGTCACGGGTCGTTGTTGGTGGGCAAACATCATCATCGCGGCAACAACGACGACGATCATAATCGCGCCTCAACTCGACTCAAAACCAAACCCAAGAGCCATTCATGTGGCCAGGGGTTCAGGTGTACTTCTCCCGCCGTAACCCCTTTGTGGCCTCTTCTTGATTTTCCCTACCGATCTTTCGTTTTGTTTTTTACTTCTCTTTTTTTTATTTTTTCTTTTTTTGTCTTGCCTAATGACAAAGACTAATATTTTCTTCCTGTGACATATCTCTTTCGTGCATTGAATTTGCTTTTGTTGTGTGTTGTTTTGTCTCGCTGAGAGTCTATTGCTGTTGTCGCTCCATTTAGCCCACGGAGAGGCCGAAGGCATTTTATGGAAATTATTTGTTGCATTGCGCTGCTAATGTGTTAAAACAATATCTGGCCCAGGCCGCCGTCGAAGTCGAAGCCGCTGCCTGTCCAGGGAGGCGGTTCGCTGTCCGTTGTCCGTTGTCCGCTGTCCGTTGTCCGCTGTCCGTCTGCCCGCTGCCTTTGTGTGGCACAAATAAGACGGGGAAATATTTACACAAACTCTGAGGCAGGGCGGCCAGCTGTGAGCCAGGCACGCCCCTGCCGCCGCCCCTAGGTCTCAGCCTCTGCCTCGGACTCTGCCTCTGCAATTGGCAACTCAGCAACAACGACAAAATGTCTAAGGATCTCAACTCACCTGGTAGGTTGTAGGTGGACCACCCAGCCACCGGTTGCCGCTTGTCAGTTGTCCAACGCATCAATTAGCTCCCACTGAGTCCGCTCCGCTCACCTGCCCCCCGCTCACTCACCTTGTTTTGCCAGTCTGGTCAACCGTCGGTGGTCAATGGCAAGCGTTGCAAATTGTGGGTGCAGGGTTCGGGATGCTGGGTGCTGGGTGCCGCAAATTGAAACATCCTTTCTGCTTTGAATACTGCAACATGTTTGCCTGAGAAATTACACAGACATTGTGTCCATTTAGTCCGCTTTTGGTATAGTATAATCCTTCACATTTCTCGGTTGATTGTTTCCCTAATTGCTTGTAATTTGGCAAGGGTCTCCAGGGTTCTTTATTGGTAAGTCTATTAGTTTTTAACGCTTTTAACCAGGGTATAAGTAAATCAATTAATTCATAAGTAGACATACAAATAATGACTTTATATTATATTTTGCTTTAATAAAAAATTAAAAAAATATATATAAATATATCGACACTTACTTAACCGATTTTTAAGGAGTTCTCAGTAATCTTATAAACTTATATTTAAGTTTATAATTGGCTTTAATAATAATTTAATAAGTAAATAAATTAAGTCATAAATAGACATAAAAATAATGACTTCAGTGGACATATTTTATAAAGAAGTTCTCTGCGATCCTAAAATTTTATCTGTAAGCTTATATTTTGCTTCAATAAAAAATTAAAAAATATTTATAAATATATTGACATTTACCGATTTTAAAGGAGTTCTCAGTTATATAAGTTTATAATTTGCTTTAATAATAATTAAATACATATAATAATATAAAAATAATGTCTGTATTTGACTAATTTTTTGAAGAAGTTCTTGGTTATCCTACATTTTTTTATACAAGCTTACAATATGCCTTAATAATTTATTAATTCATGAATATATATAAAACAATATTAACATTTATTTGACAAATTTTAAAGGAGTTCTCCGTGATCCTATAATCTTATATATAAGCTAATAGTATGCTTTAATAAAAAATGAATAAATTAATATATATACAAACATTGACATTTATTTAAACAAAAAATATTAAGCTCTCAGTAATCTTATTTCATATATTTGCTTTAAAATATTTTGTTTGCTTACAGAGATTTAATTAGATGTTCAAGATAAATTAAAATATATTAGGACTACTATTAATTTCCTATAAAAACACCTTTTGAAACCGTCTAAAATTGATCCAAACTCATATATATCAGTACAAGGTAAGCCTAACTCAGCTGGTGATTGTTGTATTTAGAACAAAAATGTAAGCATCGATGGCTTTAGTTTTTTTAGGAGATAGTTCCCTGCGATTCTGGGAAAGATTCCCATATCAAAACATTAAATTTTCTTCAGCTTTTGTGATAATATTCTTCCAATTTTCTCTGGTAACTCTGGTAAGGGATGAAGGAAACTTGGAAAGCCTATATCCTAACCAAGTTATCCGACTGTACATAATATAAGGGATCCTCACTTGATTCCCTAAACCTGATTTTAAATGAATTCTCTTCTCGATCACTCAAGTGATCCTCTGAGCATGTTTTCACTTGATTCCTGGCCAAATCCTAACTGCGACTTCCGCAGGACAATGTCATTGTGTCCTGGGCCTTAGCGGGATTGTTCACCGTTAACATTTCCGCTTGGCAGGCAACCTCGTGTTCGAGGTGTTGCTTTGGTTTTGTTGTCCTGGCTTCGATGCTTCGATGCTTCGATGCTTCGATCCTTGTTGTCAATTGTCCAAGTCCTTGCTGTGCGCCTTTTGTTGCTGGGGCAGCGAGACAACTATCAGGAAATGTCATCATTTGTACAGAGGATCGCAGGGACGAGCCATTGAATTGCAGCCAGGATCCAGGATCCAGGACATTGCCACACATGGCGTGAGATCGATTCGGAGCGAGAGAGAGAGAGCCTTGGAGAGAGAGTGAGAAATTGTCACTGCCAGCTGCCTTCTTTCTTTCCTTTCTTCGCATCCGTCTGCCTTGCTGTGTGTGTGTGCGAGTCTTTCTTTCTTTCTTTCTTCTCTCTCACCTCGCTTTTTTTTGCCCTGTTACCCCCCACCCCCAGCCTGTTGTATCAGCATTTCTCTTGCCTTGTCTTGTTTGCATTGTTCTCGCCCAAACAGATTTGATCAGTTTTTAATGAACTTCATTCATGTTTGAATGACTTTGATCAGTTCCGCTCTGGCCTCACCTATCCCTCTCGCTGTCTCTGTGTGTCTCCCTCTCTCTCTCTCTGACTCTGACTCTCATTCTTTCTCTTTCGCTCCCTCTCTCTAGCAAATACCCGAACCCTTTGAACGCGTGCGTGTGTTGTGACAGTCCAAAGAAAAAGGAGCAAAAAGTGGGGAATAGGGGAAGCAAGGAGGCGGGGCAGAGGAAAAGGATAAAGGACTAACGGCAAAATATGGAGGAAAGGGGGAAAGCATCAGGACATTGGCGTGGGTGTAATATTCCTGCCTTACCTCGAAATATTTAAAAATAATAACCAAATAAACCTTGATAAACCTTAAAAAAGCTATGAAATGTTTCACCGAATTTTAAATTAAAGATTTTAATTTAAACTTGCAAGTCAAAGCATTTTGGCATTTAAAAATAAACTAAGAACTGCGAACATTTATCGGTTCAAGGGGTTTTATCAACATTATTGCCTAAATGGAAATGCAAGATCATCATAAATAGTAATTTGAATTATAAGAAATGTAGGAAATATAAATAAATTCATAATTTAATATTAAATTATAAATTAAAATGTAAAATAAATAAGACATTTAAATGAAAATAATTTTAAAATATACAAAATAAATACGACATTAAATAAAAAGTAATATAATTATATATACAATACACACATCAATTAATAATAAGCAATTTAATAATATATAATATATAATTTATATAATATTAAATAATATAAAATAAATTCACCATTTCATAATAAATAAATAACTAATATATTAAATAAATACACCGTTTAAAAATAAACAATATATTTAAGTATAAAATAAATACATAATATAATCTAGGATAATATAATAATATATAAAATAAATACACCATTCACTTTAAGTAATTAAAAAAATATACAAAATAGATTTGATATTAAATAAAAGTAATATAATAATATATACAATATACACACCAATTAATAATAAACAGTATAATGATATGTAAAATAAATACCTTATATAATTATAAATAATATAACAAATATATTAAATAGATTCACCATTTCATAATAAATAAATAAATAATATATTAAATAAATGCATCGTTTAAGAATAAATAATATATTTAAATATAAAATAAATAAATACATCATATAATCTAAGGTAATATAATAATATATAAAATAAATACACCATTCATAGTTAATAATTAAAAAATATACACAATAAATTCCCCATTTAATAAAAAGAATATAATGCTACATAAATCAAATACATAATTTTTAAACAAATATTTTAATAATCTATAAAATAAATTCACCATTTCATAATAAATAATATATTAAATAAATACGCCGTTTAAGAATAAATAGTATATTTAAATATAAAATAAATACATCATAAAATCTTAGATAATATAATAATGTATAGCCACTCATAGTAAATAATTAAAAAATATACAAAATTAATTCGGCATTTAATAATACGAATATTATAATACATAAAATAAATACATAATTTCATAACATATATTTTAATAATATATAAAATAAATACATGGTTTTTTAATTAATACTACAAAAATATATAAAATAAATTCATTATCCAATAATAAATAATATAAATAATACATAAATACACCATTTCAAAATAAATAATAAATAAATTATATGTGCAATAAATACATCATTAAATAATAAATAATATAATACCATATAAAATGTATAACATTTCCTAAATAAGGCTTCGTTTTCTGAGGGCTTGAAAATCCACTAAGCTATTCTTATTTTATTATTATTCTTACTCTTTCAATATGACGACTTACTTTGCTTAGCTAATATATTAATATTAATATTAATTTGCTCTATTAAAACTAAAATAAATATCTAATATGTAAATATAAATAATAGTTTTCTTATAATAAATGTTTTCTTACTCAATATCCAAAGACTTCTCCGATTTTCTTATTCTAACGCATTTTATTTCAAGCTTTTATATTTTTATAGTTGTAACTAGTCCCTAGATCGTATATAAAATATATATAGAATAATTTCCCCCAGTGCAGGGCAACAGAGCCATCGGCTAATCTCCGCCAGCGAGGCCCATCTAAGCCGATCTCGAGGCTGAAAATCTCTCACTCTCCAGACCAAGTTTAACGAGGCGTACAACAAATATTTTCACCAAGTGCCGACAGTTACCCCGCCCTTTGCCATCACCATCGCCATCGCCATCGCCATCGCCTTCAGGGCCAGTTTTGGTTAGCCGGAGATGGAGATTGGGTTGATTGAGGGTCCTTCAAAAAGGGTACAAAACAAAGACTCTGGAAATCAGAAAATTGTATTAAATGTGTCCCACATTATGAGCGGCGAGAGAGAGAGACTGCGACCGGGACAGGGAGCCTGCGAGATGATATAGAAAAATTTATTATTTTACTTGTCAGAATTTGTGCAGCAGAAGATCTGTTAAGACGACAGTCGCTCATCATGATCGCGATGATTATCATTATTGAGGCACTCTTGCTTTGATCTGGCCCAGAGTTGCGCCCAGTTCCCATTCTCAATCCTATCCATCCCCGACCCGACCCCGACCCCGACCATGGGCGCAGCAAGTGCAACGCGTTGTTGCCGCCAAAGTTGACGCTTTGTGTCATTGTCAAGTGTTGCGCCTTGTTTGTGCAGCGGAGAGGAGAGACCAAAAGAGGGGATGAGGAATCAGCATCAGCATCAGCATTCGGCGGTGTCCGTATCTGTATCTGGATCCGAGTCAAAATCAGAATCCGAATCCGAATGCGAGTCCCGACTGCGCTGCTCTATTTGTAGCCGTTTGATTTGTGATTAATGTCTCCCTCCGTGCTGCCCTTGTGACGGGGTGTCGCTGTCTATTCGTGTTGTGCGTCTCTGTGTGGCATTCAATCAGCCGTGAAGAGACGAGGGGCAGGAGTAGCCGAAAATTCCTCACCTGGAGACAGGAGACGGGAGACGGGAGACGGGAGACGGCACTGAAGACAGGGCCATCCAATTGGAGGAGAAGAATGATCGATACTCGGTTATAATACCAAATTATATACAGTTTGAGACCAACAATTGAAAAATAATTACTAATTTAAATTGGGCTATAATAAAAATAAAATTTAGGGTAGATTAGCAAAAATTAATCAAGACAAGAGATGTAAGAATATTTAATATATTATATATATTTCTACATATATGCATTTTTAATATATTTTGCAATTTGTAATTTATTTGAGTTTTAGCCCAGCGCTACAAGTATAAACTTATGATTATTATTTTTACACTATTATATTTTTTAATATTTGCCCATTACTCCTAAAGTAATTGTTTCGAAGCTACATCATGGGGAGTTTGTTTAACACTCAAAACTGTTCGTTTTGTATCTTTCTTACTTATTATATTTGGTCGCGCAATAATCAGTTGGGAATTATAAAACAAAATTTTTTTAAATTTGCGCTGAAAACCTACTTAGACCTGGAAAGAATAAATACCAATAATACTTATAACTAATAATACTGCTCAGGCAACAATTTGTCTGTCCATCTGTCCGCTTGTCCGCTTTAACTCAAACTAGTCTTTCAATTTTAGAGCTATCTGAATGAACATTTGCAGAGAGTCATTTTATACCCGGTACCCAAAGGGTACAAGGGTATTATAGGTTAGTGCCAACCGAGAATGTATGTCACAGGCAGAAGGAGAAATCTCCGACCCTATAAAGTATTTATGTTCTTGATCAGCGTCACCAGCCGAGTCGATCTAGCCATGTCCGTCTGTCTGTCCGTGTAAAACAACAGATCTCAGAGACTATAAGAGCTGAGTTACCAAACTTGGTGACAATATTGGAATCTGTTGCACGTAGATCAAGTTTGTTTTTAAATTTGGCCACGCCCACTTCCGCCCCCAAAAATCATAAAAAACGTTATATTAGCTATAGGCATGATTTTCGACTTAAATTAAATAGATAGACTTATTAAGTAAGCAATCGCGGACGTGTTCTAAGACTTTGAGTAAATTTGGATGATAAACATAGAAGTTATTAAACAATAAAATGTCTGTGTAAACTTTTTAAGAGAGAGAGAGAGAGAGAGCGCACGTGCGTGTTGCTCAACATGTTCCTAGCAACATTTGTCACTTCTGAGAGTTTCCCAACAAGTTCCTAGCAACATTTGTCTCTTTTGAGTGTTGCTCAACATGTTTCTAGCAATATTTGTCTTCATTTGTCAATATTTTCTTTTTTCCATATTTATGTGCTGTTTAATTTCACCCACAATGCTTTGGGTACCGGGTATCTCGCAATCGGTCACACTCGACTGTAGCTTTCCAACTTGTTTTTATTGCAATTAGTATATAAGTCGGCAGGGACCATAATAGAATAATAAATCGGACTACTATATCATATTTTTCAATATTCTTGATGATTTAATTAATAAATTGTATATTTCATCAGCCTTCTACTTGTGGTTGTAGCTGAGTAAACTCTTTGGTTACAAATACTTATTAACTCGGCTTAAGACCCCCTCCGTTTTGGTTATTTGTCAGATGGCTTTTGCACGTCGATTTCGAATGCGAATTAATGCGAAATGAAAACGCTTATGGACGCTGCACCGTTATGTCTAACAAAAACAAATGAAGGATCGAGGGAGCCAAGGAGCGATGGAGGATGGAGGATGGTGTTGGTGGAGGCCAGGTGAAAAAGAGCGGGATCGGAGCGAAGCGGGACGGGTGCAGCAGCTCCTCCGGCGAGTCACGTTCGCCAGGTTGCATAAATCAAGTGACAGTCGCCGCCTTCGTCGCCGCCGCTTGCCTTCGGGTCGCTCTCGAGAGCGTGTGAGTGTGAGTGTGTCACTGGCGCAGCGGACAGCGGACAGCGGACAGCGGACAAGCGGACTGGCAATGGGAATGGGAATGGGAATGGGAATGGGAAAAGGGCAGGCACACAGAGGGAACGGAGTACCGCGAGATGCTGTGGCGGTGATTATGACGACAAACCATAAAACGCATGGCAGGATGAGCGAGCGGCGAGCGGCGAGCGCGTACGCAGTGCGTCGCGAGTTATTCCGTGGCTTCCAGGAAGCCAGGCCGCCGTCCCGGTTTCATCCTAGACTTAATCCACGCACGCACCACCGCAACGCTGCAACGCTGCTACACCCACAGTGGCACCGAGCTCGAGTCCGAGTCCGAGTCCGAGACCGAATCCGAGTCCGAGTCCTGTGTGCGAAATGCAAAACAATATCATCATAAAAAGGCAGCAGCGCAAGTCGCCCATGTCCACGAGCATGTCCAGGGTCTAGAAAACTGAAAATGGAAAACTAAAAACCGAAAACCGAAAACCGAAAACCAAAACCGAGAAGCCAGCAGAGAAACCCAAACCCAAACCCAAACCCAAGCGCGGTTCGCACTCGTGACCGCTATAAATCGATGAAGTCATTGTGTGAGAGCCGGGCCGGTCCTGCGGCCCAAAGGAGCAACAGGCCGGGCCAAGAGGCCAACAGGCCTTTGCCTTTTTCATTCCATTTCCGAACCGAACTCACTCGGGGTTTTATTTTCATTTTCGTACTTGGTTCGATTTTATTGCCGCCTCATAAAAGTAGCATAAACATGTTAGTAGCCTTTTGCTACCGCTACTTAAGTTAGTTGCCAAACGTTGCCCTGCCCGTGAGGAGATTTACGAATTTGTTGCACATTTTCTTATGTTTTTTATTATTGCATATTCTTTAGAAAACATAAACGGCATCTAATAGCCGTGATGCCGATGATTGCCAGCTTCCCGCGGAGTCTATGTTAGGGTAACTTCCAGGTCGACTTGTTGCGTTCTTTTTAGGTTTGGTTTTGTTTTCTTTTTTTTTTCGGCCGCTTACCTCTTCTTGAGAAGTTTTCTTTCAGTGTCAAAGTGTAATAAAATATTACTCATGGTAATTAAAATTTTGTGCTGCGCTGTTCGCGCTCTTCTGAGCTTCTGCTTCTGCTTCTGCTTCTGCTTTTATTTCTTCGCCCGTCGGCTCAAGTTCAATGTGCACAGCGGCGGCGAAGGTGACATTGGGGGCAGGGGTAGAGGCAGCAGGCGGCAAAGTGAAAAAAATTAAAACAATTAAAAAGCGTTTGTTGACGAGGTGCTCAACTCGACCAACAAAAAATGGGAAATGGGAATAAGGCAGCCTAGGCCCCCGTCTGCGTCTGCGCAGCTCATAAACCGCCAGCCGCGCTGCCGGCGACAGTTCAACGACATGTTTATTAAGTCATACGCAAAATTTGTTAGGCCTGCCTGGGACTGGGGACTGGGACTGGGGACTGGGACTGGTAGTTGGTAGTGGAACTCGAGCTCGGACTGGTAGTGGACTCCGTCTGAGAACCCCGAGAAGGCGAGAAGCCGGCCGAGATTTATGCGGCCGCACTCTATGAGATTACATAAATGGCCATTAAAATGTATGCTAATAAAAACAAGATATGTCCGACCAGACAAGCGCACAAATTATATAATTAAGACCCCTCGCATCTCTCCCCTTCTTGAGCAATTGTGGAATATTATTTACTCGCCACAACTAGAACACACACGCAGACGCAGGAGGAGACCCAACTTGCAGACCGGAACTGCCACCGAAAATAGAGGCAAAGTCTTTTAGGTTCGAGCTATCTTATGGACACAAATAAAACCTTTTATCCATCGAACAAAATGTTTAAGGGCTTATCTGCTTGTTTAAGAACGAATGAGAGGGTACTTTCTGCCCACACACCGAAATACAATCAAAACCGATGCTTGACCAATGAAAAAACGTTGAAGACTTGGTCTTTCTTCATCGGAATATTAAAATAAATAAAGAAATTAATTTAAAACTTAACTAAATAAAAAATCTAATAAATATGAAGAGTCTCAAAGCTATTTTAATGACTACCCTTAACCAGAAAAGTTGAAAACGATTTTTCAAGAATATTTCTTGTCACCTTATCCCGAAAAGAGATTCTTGAAATCGAGAAGAAATTGTTCCTAATTCAGTTTTTTCGAGAAGAAGCGATCTAGAAGTCGAGAAGATGTAACTCTCAGTTTTGAACTTTAAAAGGAGGGACCTGGGGGAAAGCCATAGATAAATTAAGAAAGAGAGAAAAAAATGTACAGAATTGCGCTCTCTTGGTACTCTTTTTTGATTTGCCTGAGTGGAGCAATGGGTAGAGTGCTGGACTGGAGTGCTAACTGTCCGGGGTTCGAGTCTAAGGCAAGCCGTAAAAATGTGTGCTTTAATAATGTGTGAGTATGTCTTCAAAAGTTTATATAACAATATACACAAAATTTAACTTTACATATAAAATTTAACATATTAAAAAATCAGAAGAAATGTAAAATTACGTCTGCTTTTCCTAAGCTAAAAAAAATGTCATATTCAAGTAAATTTTTACTTTTATCGAAAACAATTCATGAAAACGAGAAGACTTATAGCCTTGTTCCACTGCTACATTCAGCTCCATTCTCGAGAATGGTCCATTATTTTACATAGGTTTTAAATGGTCCGTTCAAAATCGACAGTCCATCCATTCACCATTCGCCCC
>VNJW01006308.1:0-19097 GCA_008042615.1 Drosophila auraria
TGAATGATATTAATAGAATGAAATGATCTCCTTTGTTTTTACCATTTTTAAGTTTAACCTATTAATTAATTATTAATTACATGAAGCCACTTTTTTAGTTAAATATTAACTTTTAATTTTTAAAATAAAACTTTAATAAAAACCGACCAAATTTGAACAATCAAAAATTTTAATTGCTGCCAGTTTTGAATTTTGAGAACGTAACCCCTTATTTTGTACTGAATCCATGTTTCGCTTAACACGATTTCGCTTAACACGACATTTTCTAGGAACGTAACCCCCGTGTTAAGCGAGGGCCAAGTGTAGTTGGCGGGCAAAAACTTGTTTACAAATTCTTCATTTTACCCAATTTTGAAAACCCACGATATAGATATTTTTAAAGGATTTGTGGGCTTGTGGGACATACGGACAGACGGACATGGCTAAATTGACTCGGCTGGTGATGCTGATCAAGAATATATATACTTTATGGGGTCGGAGATGCCTCCTTCTGCCTGTTACATACATTCTCGATTGGCACTAACTTATAATACCCTTGTACCCTATGGGTACCGGGTATAATTATTATAATAAAATTAAATCTTAAAAAATGTAATTTAACAGGGAAACAAGCAAAGAAAATTGAAAAGGGCCAAAATCCCAAATTAAAAAATTAAGGACATGCTAATTGCTTCTCCTCTGCTCGTCCCTGACTAGTGGTCGCCTACTGGGATTCTTTTCTTAGTTGGCTGCCACAACAAAATGCTGGTGCTTCAAAGCATACAAGGACTACAAAAAGGAGAAGTGGCAACGGGAATGGAAATGACCCGGGAGGACTGGGCAAGCAGCCACCATTGGGTTCCGTGGAGAGCTTATGGAGAGAGATCATAGTGGTCAGTCCCGCGCGCGGCGACTTAAGCGCCAAGTTTGTGGCAGCAGTCGACGTGGGCGTGGATGTGTCCAACAATGTCAACAATGTGCAGGGCGAAGAGATCATCCAGCGGCCAACTGGACAAGGAGGAGGAGCAGTAAACGGAAATGGCCGGACACACAAAGATGTCTTTCGGTCAACACTCCCCTGCGGGATCCGGAGAAGCTCTCCAGCAGTGGCAGCAGCTGCAGGGCCAGGAGCAGATCGCCAGGAGCAGCTCGGCGTCATCGGGAGCTGGCCCCGCTACATTGAAAATCATAATTAAAGTAAAAAAATAAATTATTTCTTCATTTTGCAGATATTTGTGGGGTACGCGGCTTGGCGGCGTTTAATTAGAATTGTAAACAAACACAGCTGACAGTATGGCCGTTTGACCGTTTCGTATGGACTTTAGCAAGCTTAAAGCTTAGTACGCAGACAGGCGAAAAGTGTTCCTAAGCAGTGCGAGAGAGCGAGAGGGTGACTATTCACCTCTCGTTTTGACTCAATGCTTAGGAACACTTTTCGCCTGTCTGCGTACTAAGCTTCAAACACGCGAACAGCGTTTTTAAGCAGTGAGAGCGAGCGAGAGGTCAATAGTCGGGAAACCCTTTTCGGCAGCGCTGTTTTAAAGGCCGGTACGCAGACGAACGAACAAAATACCAGGTGGCGCGAGGAAAGACTTTTGGTATTTCCAGACCGGGGTGACGAACAGAATAAAAAATTTATTAAAACGACCTGTTCTCAACTATTGGGCTCTCACTCTCTCTTACCGTTTCTTCACACATTTAATATATATAGATCCCGCCAAGAACAATAATTTACACAAAATCCGTGTCCAGGAGTTTAGAAGAGATAAAGTTGTAGTAATTCAATTGGCAAAGGCAAATTCAACAATAAGGGATTTGAAAAATATATAATATTTGCATAAATAAAGGTATGGAAGGAAATAGCTCCCTCGATGTCATATTTGGTTATGACTGGTGATCACGGTGAGATGTCACGTTCGGTGGCAGAGATGAAGACGTCTGAGGCGACGGCCAGCTCCCGCTGCTGCTGAGAGCAGTGTCTGGCTGGACAAATCCTTCATTACCAGAGAAGGACATGTACAGCGCACCTCCAGCGAAATGCATGCCAGCAAGGATATGGTGTACAATCAGAGTAACTTCGAATCATTCCACCAGTCCAACAGGAGTAGCTACGGCAACCTCACAGACGGCGGTGAATTCCATTTGGTACAAACAGAATCACCAACAGCAGCCGGTAGAGCAGCCCTAGTCCCCGTTGCCGATCCAGGAAATAATGTTGGATAACTAGTAGGGGGGAAAAGAGGCGGTTGTACATGATCGAGAGAATCTGGGTCACAGTGTCGGTGGCCATTCGGCGCAGATGAAATATTCCAAAACGAAGCTGCAAATCTGTCTGCAAATTTGTCTTTCGAATGGATTATATTGTCAACAAACATAAAACAGCATATTTTAAATACGTATGACCGTACCTCCCAAAAATGCCGAAAAGCGTTTTAAAAGGCGGTCACACTGGAAAAAGATTAAAACTTTTTGGGGTTGCACTGTTTTACTGTCTGCGTACTAAGCTTAAGGGTCTAGCGCTAGAGTTCTAGGCTTAAGACGTTATGGGCGGGGGAAATCTAGCTCTTTTAGTTGTTTTCCAGCCAAACTAACGGGAAACCCAAAAAGTCGTAGAACAAAAAATGTTAAGCTCGAGCTTTTTAAAAAAATAAAAGTGGTTCCAGAATTCTAAAACAAAAAAATCGACAGACAGACAAACAACAGGATAAAAGTTTTCATTTCGGAAGGGCCGTTAAAATCTTGTTTATTGAATATCTTTTGAACGGAATATCGGATCAGGATGATCGACGTGTCATTCGACGCGTATTTAAAGCCTGATCACAACAACATTAAAAATAGCTCCAATTTTAAAAATTTGCAATCTCGCACTTTCACTCCCATTTATCCTAGACTAATCCGTTTTTGAAAAATATTAGTATGAATCTTCGAATAAGTTTACAATAAATTTCGATTTAGATATAAATGGTTCTAATCGGACTATCGTAGCAGATTTTCAATTCTACGGCTGTATATAGTAGTCTCCTTGCGCACCACAGTCTCGGTGCTCATCGTCACTACGTGGACTGCCTGCCGTCCACAGTGATTATTTATCGCTGTTTGATAGCAGTAATTATCGTTTGAAAAACATCGATAAACCTAATCCATTGTCCCCAGCCAATTTCTCGGAACACTTCATCTTTGACACGCATGCTCTTCGCGGCACCCAGAGTGTGTTGTCCCTTCCAGTTTAGCAGCCTGTGGCAGCTGAACAAGTTTTCACTTGGTTGTTTTGACGCTGGCGATTTTCACTTTTGCTAGATTTGCAGCTCAGATATGCAGTATGCAATAATTTTTCCAGCACTTTCCCTGGCGGCCGCAGCCGCTAATCTCCCTCTCTCTTGTTATTCATATGTATATGTATACATATGTATATATAAATAACAGTAGGAGCCAAAAGAAAATAAAAACAAAAGGAAGGCAAAAAAGGGTGAGAGAGAGACAAAGAAATGGAGAGAGAGGGAGAAGGGGGAGCGAGAGAGAGAGACAGAGAGAGAGATAAGAGGAGAGAGTACTGAAAGAAATTCAGACAATGGTAGCACGTGGCGAATTTACGATGCAAAATCTGCACATGAAAAATAAAATCAAAACGAGAGGAAAGGAAAAGACAAGAAAAAGGGAAATATTCCCAATTTGCTGGCTTTAAGCAATTTTAATAAAGTGCAAATGATATCAGGAAATAAGCGGGTAATGTAATATTTTCAGTCAATAAGGAACGCGATAAAGAAAACGATGCGACCGTTTAAGTAGCTGTCTGTTGAAAAGAAATCGATATTATATATGGATGTATTATACTTACTCTCTTGAAAACATTTTTTTTTTCAAGAAAGAAGAAAAAAAATTTTGCTTAAGAATAAATTTAAAAAAAAATTTCCCTTACTTGTGTGATGAGACGAAAACATCGATGCTTCCCCACAAAACATCGAAGTTCCCAAACATTTTAAAAGCATCGATGCATCGATGTTTTCACCGATGTTTCTCCACCTCTACTTGACCCACCAAGGAGTCGCAGGCTGCACGACCTACATACATATACAAATGTACATACATATGTATGGTGGGAATTGAATTTTCACTGTGTTAGCATTTTCTAACTAAAATTGTACATCGTAAACATCGTAAACGAAAACAAATACTTAAAGAAGCGTACATATGTATGTTAGCTTCGGGATTCTTAAACGTTATATTTATATTTGCATTTATTCGGACCACTTAAAAAAAAGAATATACGTACGTACATATGTATGTATGTACAAATGTACACATCTCAATTTTTTTGTTTTATAGTATTATATTAAAAATTAAGCAGACTTCTGTATAGATCTGTATCACAAACAACAAACAAGGAAGCTAGCTCGATTTCGATCAAATTAAAAAAATAAGGAGGCTATAAACATTTTTATTAAATTTACCTATTCACATTACATTTTACATTTACAGTTTAACATGTTCATATAAATTTAGCGATCGCTCCTATGGCAGCTACATATTTGACATAGTTGTCCAATCTGAATAAAATTAAAACAAGAAACTAAAAATCATATCCCGAAATTTATAGAAATTTCTGAAAAACGGCGAGCTATATAATGGGTATTGAAAGAAGAACAGACGGACATGGCTAGTATGGAATTGGCTGTTGATGCTGCCCATTGCACGCTCAGACTCTCAGACTGTCTACATCTCCGCTATTGCAATACTAAAATTTTGAGACGAACTGGTGGG
Source organism: Drosophila auraria (assembly GCA_008042615.1). NCBI lineage: Eukaryota > Metazoa > Arthropoda > Insecta > Diptera > Drosophilidae > Drosophila > Drosophila auraria. The sequence continues at coordinate 4,738 of VNJW01006308.1, forward strand.
GGCTGCTCCCCTTGAGGCAACACAGAAAGTACAACCGGTGGACGCCATTGAAATGTCCATGGAGACGTCGCAGATTCGCTCCTGTTTTAGCTACCGATGTCCCCAATGCTACAGTGAATTTTACAAAAAAAAGGAGCGTTATCAAATTCACTTACTTAATTACAACAAAATAAATAAATAAAAATTTAGTACAATTTAGAACAAACAAACAAATACTGAAATATTTTGCTAATTTTTTTTTGATCATTCGGCGTCATCGGTTAAGATAATATTTTATCATATTGGGAATCAAGTGCACTTAAGCAGTAGATTACTACTTATTCAATAAGACTATTTAGTTATAATATTATCTTCTGTTAAAAGCTGCAGCATATCCCTATCGACCTCCATCCTTTTTAGCTGCCCTTGTGGTTTGCGTCAACTTGATATACATAAGTGGATCTTAGGAACTTAATAAGGCATGCATTAAGTCCTCCATAGTATTTATTCGAGCTGTTTTCCGCGTATGGTGTTTATGGAAATTGTGACTTTGTGACTTTGTCAGTTTGTAAGAGTGCTTGATAAAATTTCCATCTAAAAATAATGCCAAAGCCTCATCTTGTGAATATTGAATCTAAAGGATTGCATTAGATTCTGTAAGAAATTCAATTTTTTGGCAATACCTTCGTCATTTGCCACCGAAACAAGTTGCGCAGCATAGCCATATCTCAGAGTAGAAGGAAAATTGTTGGAAAACAAGGATCGTTTAATATTTATCCTAACGATTCTGTGGTACCAATATGATATAGTTGTTCAATTCATTAATCAGAAACACAAATTAGACTATTGAGAACGTTTAACTCAAATAGCTCTACACCTGAGAGCCAACATGACGGAAATGGCAACATCGATGCGCGGGTTGATGCTGACCAGGATTAACTGCGTTGCAAATTTCTGACCCAAATTATAATACCTTTTGCAATGGTGTACAAATGCTTAAAACTACGTAACTAATAAAAACGGGAATCAAAAGATAAGATAAAAAGTCAGTATGACTGTTATTTTAAAGAAAATGTAAAAATAATATCAAAAAAAAAAAACAACCTGAAATTAAATGCTGATTATGGGACCTAAATATTTGTACTTTTACCTTACCGTGTACACATTAAAATAGTGAGTGTGCTGCCCGTGTGTGCGTGGGAAACTGCATGTGTGAGTGAGTTCCGTGTGTGGTCCGCCCATCGGCCACAAAGCGGAAACTGGAGCGTGGCTGTTGCTACTGCTTATTTTATGCCTTTGGCTGATGCAGCTGCATTAGCAGCCATTTGCAGAAGGATTGCTGCATGTGTGTGTGCTCTCTCTTGTTCTCTCTCCATCTCTTTTTCCTTCTTTTTGTCTCTCTCTCTCTCTCTCTCTCTGGCATGCTTTACTGCCGTTTATATTTATGTTTGCCTGCGCTTTCTTGTCCCCTCGAAAAATGATGCTATGAAAAATTGTGTTGCCTGCATTTGGCCGCTGCTCTCTGATTCGGTTTTCGTGTCTCGCTTCCCTCAGTTTTTATACCCTTTCAGACGGTATTATAATTTTGCCATGATATTTGCAACGCAGTGAGGGAGGCATCTCCGACCCCATAAAGTATATACATTCTTGATCAGCATCACCAGCCGAGTCGATCTAGCCATGTCCGTCTGTCTGTCGGTTTTTACGCGAACTAGTCTCTCAGTTTTTGAGCTATCGGGCTGAAACTTTCAGCATAGTCTTATTTTTTTAGCTCGCAGTATATTTGTCGGAACGGCCGAAATCGGACCACTATATCGTATAGCTGCCATATGATTAAATTAAATTAATATAACAAAAATTTTTACTTTTCTGTTCTTCAAAGTATTTCTATTAGTTTCGAGATATAGCGGTTTTTAAAGGTTTTGGAATTACGGTTTTAATTTCATTAAGGTCGGACAACTATATTATATAGCTGCCCTAGAAACGATGGGCCGATTTATATGAAAATATAAAATTCTACATGAAAAATGTAGAAATCAACATGCAAAATGTTTGCAAACTTCGATATTTTGTAACTGTAACCCAAATAGATCGTATTTAATGATCCAATTGCAGACTGCAAGGGTATACAAACTTCGGTTAACCAAAGTTAGTTTTCTTATACCCTTGCAATCAGCAATTGGATCATTGAAAATCGATCCAATTTGGTAATGTAAAAAAAAATGTCAAATTATGTAAATTTTGTAAATTTTACATTTTACATATAGAATTTTACATTTTCATATAAATCGACCGATCCCTTCTATGGCAGCTATATGATATAGTTGTCCGATCTTAATGAAATTAAAACCGTAATTCAAGAACTATAAAAAACGACTATATCTCGAAATTTATAGAAATTCGTTGAAAAACAGAGAAATTAAAAATTTTTGTACATTAATTTCGCCATCATTCCTATGGCAGCTATAGGATGTAGTGGTCCGATTTCGGCCGTTCCGACATATATACTGCGAGCTAAAGAAATAAGACTATGCTAAAAATTTCAGCCCGATAGCTCAAAAACTGAGAGACTAGTTCGCGTAGAAACCGACAGACAGACAGACGGACAGACAGACAGACGGACAGACAGACGGACAGACAGACAGACGGACATGGCTAGATCGACTCGGCTGGTGATGCTGATCAAGAATATATATACTTTATGGGGTCTGAGATGCCTCCTTCACTGCGTTGCAAATATCATGGCAAAATTATAATACCCTCTGCAAGGGTATAAAAAGATTTCTCACAGTTAGCTATATTAAGCCAAAGATAATACTTTTGTAGTTTCATAATTGTGCTTTGCGTGTTTCATAAAATAATTATAATTCTAGTCGAGAAATTATCTCTAGTCACAATATTGGATCTAACAAACTTACTCGTTGTCATCTGCTCTGGGTCGAATTTAAGTTATTGCCATCTCGCTAGCACTCATTAGGGCTTCCATAATGAAAGTGTCTTCCCAGTTTAAGGTTCTTAATTTTGCTTTACTGGCGAGGCTAAGGCAATTAGGGATACACTGTTTGGAAATACCGTGCACTAGTAACTTAACATCAGGCACAGCCGCCTGCAAATTGCCAGTTTTTGGAGAGGATCAGGCAATGCCGGCTGTAAATGCCCAGTTTCTGGAGAGGATCAGGCAATTCCGGCTGTATGGAGGCATAGCATCTGTTTGTTAATATGTTAAAGTTAAATGGATATACATTTTTTATACGAGGTTTGTTCAAAAGTATCGGGAATTTTGAAAATTTCGCTACGTATATATTTCGTTACGTATATTCGAGTTTCGATTTTTTTGTGGCGTTATGTTAATACTCATGTCTCTCACTTATGCCGACAAGCTCGTCAACTTAATTGTTGACAGCTGCTTTGCTTGCACGTGTTTTGGGTCGTCTTTGATTTTTACCTATTCAAAAAAATGGATCATTGAACCTGTATCAATTTTGTGTGAAAAACGAAATTAAGTGCGCGCATGCATTCCGAATGTTGACTGTGGCATACGGAGAAGCTACCTTGGATTGAAGCCACGTTTATCGGTGGCACAAAATGTTCTCAGAAGGCCGAAAGGATTGGCCTTTCGGCCAAAAATTGGCTTTTGCACCACGATAACGCCCCTGCTCACACATCGTTGGAGGAGCTGAACAAGATAAAAAAAAAATTATTTTTTTGAAGTGCTTCGAGGATTGGAAAAACCGTTGGCACAAGTGTATAATATCTCATGGGGATTACTTTAAAAGGGACAAAATAAATAATTTTTGATAAAAAACCAAATTTGCGATACTTTTTGAACACACCTCGTAAAGTCTATAAAAGTCCACTTACATTTCGAAAACAGTGGCCGAGCTATAAATTGACAAAGTGGGAGAGCAGAGCGAGAGGAAGCAATGGTAGAAGACAGCGAGACGGAGCAACATCGATGCAAACCGAGCGGTGAGAGCGACACGGAGAAACACCGATGCAGAACGGGCGGTGAGAGCAAATCGGGAGAGCAGAGGGACTTTTCCGCTCTCCCCTCTCACCATTTCTCTACAAACTTGGGTACGAACGTACTCAATTTACGAATAAAACCATTTAAATACAAGAATATTTGTTCTCAATTTTGGTGTGAGTACTTTTGTATTCATTTTGAGTTTTTTTGGTCTCAAAGTAAAAAAAATAATACTTAATCTAAGAATTTTTAAGAAATTCGTTCTCAAAATGTTAATAGTACGAATTCGAGAACGCGGATTCTCAGTTTCCGGATCCCATAATTCTCTCTGTGTACATATAGTGAGAAATGTCACCCTTAATGACATTTCCTGGAATTTGCATTCAAAGATAGCCTTATGTATGCAATTGCCTGATGAAAAGCAGTAACATCGTCTGTGTACTCCTGAAAAACTAGAACTAGAGTAAACGGGTTTGTTTGCGAATAAGGTGGAGAAGATGCCTGCCAACAAAAGGCAACGCTCCACCTAGAGTGCCCCCAAGAACGCTCCGGTAGAGCAGCCAGGAACCCCAACGCAAGAACGAAAGCGAAGGTCAGTGAGGTGTCCAAATGCATTTTATCGCGGCACTCATTGACCGAAGTGACAAGAAAGGCAAGATGACCGGGGCGCGGTGGTAGACGGTGTACGAGCGGTTCGTGGAATCGCTGTTTGCACGGATGAAGGAAAACCCCAAGGCTTCCATGCCCACGGTCGATGGTGCCTGGTGCTGAATGGGGCAAAATTCTGAAGTGCATGGACACTTGTTCTGCCAATTGGAAATGTTGTGGTAGGGGGCAGAGCTGGAGGTGGTGGACAGGGAATTAATCCCATCCATACCAAAGGCGAAGGTACCCTTGAAGGTAGAAAGCAAGAAAAAAACCTCCTGGTAGCTTTCTGCTATATGGCACACGACAGACCAGCTCCAACGGGAGAGCACAGAAACCTGGTAGAAGCCGGCCAACAGGACCAGCAACTGCTCGTGTGTAAAGACGCCAACGCACACTATAGCGAGCTCTGACATCAACGACAGAGGTGAGTCACTCTTAGACTTGATACTTTTAACTTATCTATATATAGCACACTTGGGGAAGGAGCACACCTTCGTAGGCCCCACCTCATTAAACGTGCTAGAATTAACACCCATAACGGGGCAGGATAATTTGGTATCTGGATGGAGAGTCCTAGAGAGACCATCTTTCTCAGCCCATAGTACATTTAGTTCGAATGTGACTTCGAACACTCTAAAGCTAACAGTCTACAGAAACCCCGGAATCGGGACGGGGAAAAGTTTAAGAAGAAAACGACGACAAAACTTGCGGCTCGTCCGGGCGTTCGCGGAAGACACAGAAACCTATCGCTCCAAAGAAACAGCTTCAGAGAATTTTTAAAAATTCCTTAACAGGCTAAAGATGATATCATCAATTTAAATTTATTTTATAATGTGTTTCCTAACCCTACAAGTTGATAACTTATAATTATTGCGATATTAACGTAGAACAAGTTGACATAAATACAAGTTTGAAACAATAGTTTGGAACACAAGACCCAATGTAATGGAGAGGGTGAAATAGGCCACCGTAGCGCTATACGCATTCAAGGGGCCTGTCACCTGCTCTAATGCATGGCATCTACATCTCGGTGGTGCGTCCGGCTCTGCTGTATGGAGTCTTAGTGTGGTAACAGGCCACGGAAAGGAACACCTGCAACAAACTTATGGAGAGAACTCAACGGAAGGTACTGCTCTGTATAGCAGGGGCGCTAAAGTCAACCCATACTCGGAATCGATTCCCTAACAGGAAAAGCAGCACAACGCCTAGTTGCATCAGGAAACATGTCGCTACAAGGATTCGGACATAGTTCAATTGGTCGAGACATGATCGGTATAACTAACTACATGATACCCAGAACTTACCCGGTTGCCAAAACAACATCATTCTTGGGATCTGACGACTTGAAATACCTCAACGTCTCTACCAACGGCTCTAACATGAAAGGGAGAGTAGGAGCGGGCTTAAACTGTACAGACCCTGAGTTAAGTCCGTCGTATAAGCTACCAACCAATGCAGCATATTCCAGGCAGAAGATGATCTCTGAAAGGAAGGGGTCGGGCAGGCAAACGACAGAATGGAGAACGTGCCTGTCTCCTTAAGAATACTTCAAAGTAAGTTAGAGCAACGGGTCTACACACGAACTAAAAGACGGTGAAGGAACTCTGGAACTTACAAAATCTCGACAGTCATGTGCAAAGAGCGCAATGGAAAACTCAGCCACTACCTACAGCATCTACCATTGAAATATTGCAGACTGTTATTGGGGATCCTCACAGGTCACTGTCTAGCTGCGACGCATGCAGTTAGGCTAGGCATTACCAACATTGGCAATTGCAGAAAATGCGATGAATCCGAGGCAATTGAAACTTAGGAGCATCTTATCTTCAAATGCCCGGCCCTCTCATGAGCAAGGTTAAGATACCTGGGCGCCCCAGTATTGGCATCGCTAGAAGATGCCAGGCCAACTACTTGCCTTTGCTAAAGACAAGGTTCTTATTTACCCAACCAGATACCTAAGGGCCATATTGGCCTTTGTGGGGTCCCGAGAGGGCTGTCTGGGCTAACCTTACCTAACCTAACCTAGATAAAATGTCAATAACATGAATTAAAGAATAAAAAAATTAGCTAGAACCCTTTAATTTTTGTTCTTCTAATTGGATTTTATTTAAGGTATTGATAAAATAGCCCGTTTCCTTTTACGACAGTAAATGTTGACTGTGAAACCTAAAATACCGTATGACTCTGAATTACTTAGATAACACCAGTTTACAAAATAAAAAAAAATAAATGCTCCAAGCCTGTTGATGCATAATTCTGGTAGAGTTGAATCCCCAGATCACGAAAATGGCTTTAATTTTTTTTCTATGGATACTTTTTTTTTTAAAGATTTTTTAAAGTTTTACAAAAAAAAATTCTGCTTATTTTACGTTTCTCATTTTATAGCTCGAGTTGTAGCCAACCAATTTAGCCTTCGAATGTTTTATTTTACAGGTAATGAACTAAACTTTTGATTTTTGTACATTTTATGTATATTGGATAAGTACTTTGTGTGCTGGAGGTCGATAAACTTGAAAAAAAGAAATTTCAATCCGTTAACTCAAATGTTAACATGCTGCTAGCATCCTAAAATCTCAAAAAAAAAATCCTTTGGAAAATCAAAACGTGTTTTTTTCTAAAGTTGATCGCCCAAAGTATCAAACAGGCCTACAACTCCAGAAATCCGTTGAAAAATGGATTTATCGTGAATTTTCGTAGTTCAGTAAAAGAAGCATTTTTTTTTAATTTTTGGCCAGATGTCTACTAGATTAAAGGTACAGTGTTGGACACCGCCTTTAGATGGTCTATTAACTTTGCTAGATGTGATGAACAGTCGGATTTAGCTATGAAAAAAAGCTAAGTTTTGTTGAATAAACAAAAATTTACAAAATTAAGTTGAAGTAAGATAAAAATTAAATAATTGCCCTTATATACATACATAGACAATGTATTACTTTGATTGGTACTATTAAGGGGTTAATCGCCCTCGCGGCCTCAAAACGTGGCATAAAAACAAACCATTCTTTCTGCAGAAAGAAAAATATAGCAGGAGTATTCTGTACAAGAGCGCCCCCTTCAAATCAATATTACTCCTGAATTTTAGTTGAGATGTATTCGTTAAATTGGGAAATCGTTTTTATACCCTTGCAGAGGGTATTATAATTTTGCCATAATATTTGCAACGCAGTGAAGGAGGCATCTCCGACCCCATAAAGTATATATATTCTTGATCAGCATCACCAGCCGAGTCGATTTAGCCATGTCAGTCTGTCTGTCCGATTGTCGGTTTCTACGCGAACTAGTCTCTCAGTTTTTAAGCTATCGGGCTGAAACTTTTAGCATAGTCCTATTTCTTTAGCACGCAGTATATATGTCGGAACGGCTGAAACCGGACCACTTCAAGCCGATGCTTTGGAGGAAGCCGTCTTGCCATATAACAGATTGCTACTTTTGTTTAAGCTAAATTTCTGGGTTCGGAAAACACGTAAAATGCCATTACGCTAGAGTGCGATCAGTGACATTTCACAAATTACATTTCACTGATGTGACCTATCCAGCTGATGATGAAAATGATTCTTCAGATACCTATTCAGAGTCAACAGCATCGGGCGAATCTTGAATCATACGCAAAGCATTTCAGCAAAAAAGATCAAATTTGCTATTGCATTGATATTGATGGATTGTTTACTAGTTTTGGGCAAGAGCATAATCCAAAGGATTGGAGGCTTTTTATAGATGGCAGTAAAGAGAGTTTAAAAGCTTTTCGTTTACACAATGGAAATTCCAAACCATCTTTTCCGATCGCACACGCTGTAAACACCAAAGACACATATAATACGATGGAGGCACTTCTTGAACTAATTCTGTACAACCATTTTCAATGGAAAGTTTGCGCAGACCTTAAAGTTGTTGGGATGCTATCTGGTTTGCAAGGAGGTTATACCAAGTATTTTTGCTTCCTTTGTCTTTGGGACAGCCGTGCAGATTCCCTTCATTATAAGAAGAAGACTTGGCCAGAAAGAAAAAACTTGGTCGTTGGTGAAGACAACATCAAATGGAAGCCATTAGTAGATAGACACAGAATTATTCTGCCACCTCTACATATAAAATTGGGTCTTATCAAGAACTTCGTAAAAGCTCTTAATAAAGATGGCCCAGCTTTTGCCCATTTGGTGTCGGTGTTCCCTAAACTTTCGTACGCCAAAGTAAAGGCAGGAGTATTAGCACGTCCAGAAATAAGAAAACTGCTGCAAGATACAACTTTCGAAGGAAAAATGTCATTAGTACAAGCGGCTGCGTTGAGGTCTTTCACGCTGGTTGTGGAACAATTTCTGGGAAATTCAAAGTCTTCGAATTATAAAACCATAGTTCAAGGTTTACTGAAAAACCATAAAGCAATGGGTATGTTGAATATATTGGAGCCAGATTTAATGTTCATATTTTAATAAAAGTATTTTCTTCCCAGGAATCCACATGTCATTCCCACTTAAATTTTTTTCCGGAAAATTTGGGGAACGTAAGTGATGAGCATGGGGAGCGATTTTATCAACAAATGAAAAATATAGAACATAGGTATCACGGATATTGGGATGAAGCGATGATTGGTGACTACATTTGGTCAATATTATAAGAGTCTAGATATAACCACTATAGACAACGGCCAGGGCAAACATTTTTTTCAACATAAAAAGTTGAGTTACTCGTTACGTTGCATAGTAAGCCGCCGCCTAAATGCTACATCACATCATATACCACCTCCCACAACAACCAGCCGAATCTTTAACCTGTGGACAAGGTTAAATTAATTCATCTAATCCACCTCATGTTCTCTTAAGGCCTGAGGTCCAGGATCTGGCTAACTAAGGCATCAAGCAAACTCAGCCTAAGAAGCAACATAACCATATATAATACCATCCTGGCTTCTTCCTGGCCATATGGGTTGGCAATCTACGGCCTGGCAGCAAAATTACACCTGTAAAATATACCTGGCCGCAGGACACGCTCATCCCTCTATCTCCCCAGGCGCAGTACCTGGGATTGATCCTGGACAAGCGGATCACGTGGAGGCAGCATACCAACAAAATAGCAGTAGTATGCCGTGGAAAGCTTAGGAAGCTAAATTGGATGCTGAAGTCAACCAGCAAGCTGAGCCTCTATAACAGTTTTGCTCTACAGAGCAATAGTAGTCCCCTTAAAGACCTACTGCATCCAAATATGTGGTACGGCGTTTGACTTCAACATTATGAGAGTGCAAAGGGTCAAAAACCGAGCGCTGCGCACGATCACAAATGCGCCCTGGTATGCAAGGAATTTTGACATCGCAAACGACCTTCACACTCCCACAGTGAGAGGGGAGATAAATCGTCATTCAAGTCGTTACAACAAACGGCTTCAGGCCCACACCAACCACCTAACGGCTTCATTGGCTAACCCGATGACCAGACGATAACTGAAGAGAAGGCATCCAGGAGACCTATGGACAAGAGGGAGGCAAAGATCGCGAGTCCTTCACCAATAGTCTAAAAGAAGCGACATATATTTGCCAATTTTTCCATTATTAATCAAAAATTGTTATTTATCGTTGCTGTTATGTTACCATGCTATGTTTGTTCCTCCTGCCAGTCCCTACGTTTTATAACCATTAAATTGGTTGCTTAAAGTAAAATAAACATTTATATTATTATAAAAAAAAGGACGCAAGAGCTAACAGACGAAGCTAAACGTATAAATAAGAAGTAATATTTACTTATTGCAAATAAAATTAACAACAAATAAATATTTCTGTGTTACTTTATATTATTATAAATATTACATTTTCGCAAAATAAATAGCTAAGACTTAACGAATCCCGCAGAAAGAAAGGTTTGTTTTTATGCCACGTTTTGAGGCCGCGAGGACACTTAACCCTTTAATGGTACCAATCAAATTAATACATTATCTATGTATGTATATAAGGGCAATTATTTAATTTTTATCTTACTTCAACTTAATTTTGTACATTTTTGTTTATTTAACAAAACTTAGCTTTTTTTTCATAGCTAAATCCGACTGTTCATCACATCTAGCAAAGTTAATAGACCATCTAAAGGCGGTGTCCAACACTGTACCTTTAATCTAGTAGACGTCTGGCCAAAAATGAAAAAAAAAATGCTCCTTTTACTTAACACTAAACACTACTAAACACGTTTTGATTTTCCAACGGATTTTTTTTTCGAGTTTTTAAATTGCTAGCAGCATGTTAACATTTGAGTTAACGGATTGAATTTTCCACTTTTTTTAAGTTTATCGACCTCCAGCACACAAAGTACTTATCCAATGTACATAAAGTGTAAAAAAATCGAAAAGTTAGTTCATTACTTGTAAAATAAAACATTCGACGGCTAAATTGGTTGGCTTCAACTCGAGCTATAAAATGAGAAACGTAAAATGAGCAGAATTTTTTTGTGTAAAACTTTAAAAAATCTTTTAAAAAAACGTATCCATAGAAAAAAAATTATAGCCATTTTCGTGATCTGGGGACTCAACTCTACCAGAATTTCACATCAACAGGCTTGAAGCATTTTGAGTGTAAACTAGTGTAATATATTGAGAGTCACCACGGATTCCCATGGAATGCCAATCCATTTTATGATGGCTGCAAAGTCGACAGAAGCTGTCATGCTGCATATTTTTGTGTGAAGTATTTAAGCGTAGTTCATCCATACGCCTATTATTGATATTTAGCTGGGTCATGGTCAAAGAATGACCAACAGAGGGAAAATTAATGATTCTGATCCAAATGCGGATGCGTATACACCAAAGGCAAGCTGCGTCATTAATTAAAAGATACATTAAGCTGGATAGCTGGTATGTCAGGCTTAAAAGGCAGCTTTAAGCTCTTGGTCATCCAAACTATAGGTTGTCATTTCTCGCTTGGTAAGAAAAGGAATACAGTGATGAAAATTATTAAATTTATTTTAGCAGATCAACTAAAATGAAAAACTGTGAATAGCTCTTAATAATTTTGTATTATGTTTATGTTTGTGCACACATATCTTGGCCGACAAAACACATTCGTTCACGTGAGTTTTTCCCATGAAGGACCCGTGGTCAGGGACCGTAAATAATGATTATTTTTATAACCTTGCAGGATATTATAATTTTGACGCAGTGAAGGAAGCACCTCCGGCCCCATAATCTATCTTCTTATATATAAAATTCTTATGTCACGCTGTTAGTCATTATACTCCTCCGAAATGGCTCGACCGATTTTAATGAAATATTGTGTACATTACCGTTGGGCCTAAGAATCGGACAACATCTATTTTTCATCCCCGTAAATCTTAAGGGTGGTTCACCAATAATTTTTTTATTTAATTTTTTCGACAAAATTATTTGTTTTTATTTTTTATGGTACAGCATGTAGAAATACCATAGCTCGCAAATAACTTTCAACCGTCTTTCGTTTTGCGGTCTGCACTGTAACACAACCGTTAAAGACGATGCGCGTGTGCTCTCGCTATAAACAGCACTTTTCGTTTCTCTTTGTTTTGGTTTTCGGTTAACTTTTCTCAGTTTCGTGGTTCTTGTTATGCTCACTCAACAACAACTCAGAGAGAACGTTCCAACTGAACGCTCGCTTATTGAGGTCAGCAGAAGAGCTAAAAAACGCAAGACTCATCGTAAACGGTCTTTTGTCTTTAGTGCCTTTTAAAGTTTAAACGCAACTTATTAAATATACACTGAAATTTCCATTTATTTCTGTTATTTAATTTTTTGTTATTTAGTAATTTCTTAAGTTTTATGCTTGAAATTGTTTTCTTATTTATATAATTAGTTATTTAATAACTAATTATTTCAGCTCAAATATATTTAGAAAGAAGCAATTAATTTTATTAAGTTTTAAACGTTTCGCGCAAAATGCAAAAGACTTTTATTTTCTTCGCTCGTTGCAAAACGGTCAGCGAATGAGCAGAGCAAGAGGGAAACACGAAATTGGTTTTTGGTGGAGCACAGACCGTTCGTTCAAGGGACACTGGTGAACGGCTCATTTATTTGGTGACTGCAAGAAACGGTCAACTGTTTTTTGCGAGCTCTGAGAAATGCATACATATTTTTTATTCTATCTACAAATCCGCGTATCAATTGATCAGTTATCCCCGCCAGGTGTCATTAGTTGTCACTCACTTATTTATCTTTCAAATTTGATTTATCGCTTTTAAAATTTCAAATTCATTCATTTATATCAGGGAGGCTCCGGTATTCACTTTTGTTTTTCGTTTTCGTTTTTAGGTGCTCCGGTTTTCACAAACTTTTTGTCATCGTCTTGTTATCGAAATATTTAATTATTTTTATTGCTCAAACAGTTCACTTGGATGTTTTGAAAGGTATACGGAATGTTTAACTGCCTTTACTTTTTTTTATTGTTTGTTTTAAACCCAAATAATTGCAGAAATTGTTTATTTATCGGTCCAAGAGCGCTGCCACTCTTTAAACAGGGACTTTTATACCTTTTTTAAATGGTAAAAGTACCATTTATACAATAAATTTAAACTAGTTTATTTATTAAAACCTTATTTTATCTTCTTTGAACAAAACTAATCCCCTCCTTTTAATTTTATAAGCATTTCGACCAGATTGTTTGGTTCCACCAACAGTACGGCAGCACTGGCAACCAAAACGAAAGTTGTCGTTGCCGACGGAAAATATTTTTTTTGCGAATTCGAGGTGGGGTCAGAAAATAATTATGTAAAAAGTAAATACGAACTAGATTGATCCACTGATGGTGTAAAACAAACATCAGTAGACCAACGAGTCAACAATTTTTTTCCTTTTGCAATTAAAAACCGATTTGATGTAGAAAAGGCATTTACTTTTCATTTCGACAAGACAAACTTGCCCTGTTTTGAAAACGAAAAAGTCTTGTGAAAGTTAAAACGGGAGCACCGATTTCTCGTTTTCGAAAACGAAAACGAGAGAATCTTGTGAAAGTGAAAACCGGAGCCTGCCTGTATGTTCTATCTGCGACTGTTGTTGGTAAATGTCACCGAACCATTGTCATTTAAAGATATACGTAAACTAGATGGGCAACAGAGTCCAACATATAAAGATGCATGCCTTGATCAGGCTTGCTATAATACGACAGCCATTGCACAGTGGTCGCTGCCATAGGCCATAAATCAAAAAATTGATTTTGAGCTATTCCATCGAAAACCACTTTTTCGAACAGCTGATTGTCCAAACTTAAGGACACAATACCGTTTGTTTGGCATTTCTAACGGGACTCTCTAAAAATAGAACGAAAAGAGCGAGAACGTATTTAGTTATTTGCAATTTGTCAGCAGTGAAGTGCAACAACCCGAATTAAAACAAGTGAGAAAGCTACAGTCGAGTGCGACCGACTGTGAGATACCCGGTACCCAAAGTATTGTGCGTGAAATTAAATAGCACACGGACATGGGAAAAACAAAATGTTGACAAATAAAGACAAATTTTGCCAAAAACATGTTGAGCAAAGTTTAAAAGAGACTAATTCTGTACGCAGCTGCATTACGAATTAATACTGCGCCCAAAAGCACGCAACACTTTTTTTCGCTACTGCCGTGGTGGCTCAAGATGGTAAGAAACTTAATTGTTTAATAACTTCCATGTTTATCATCCGATTTTACTCAAATTTTCAGAAAACGTCCGCAAATGCCTACTTATTTATTGTATCTATTTACTTTGAGCCAAAATTTACGAATCTAGCTTATTTAAGTTTTTTTCGTTTTTTGGGGGCGGAAGTGGGCGTGGCCAAATTTTAAAACAA
>VNJW01006312.1:0-15987 GCA_008042615.1 Drosophila auraria
GTTCCGTCAAAGGGGCAGGAAGGCAGGCAATATGCCAAGGAAACATCCAAGGAATTGCTCTAACTGGGCTCACGTTGCACTTTAATTTGCTTAAAGCACGAATAGGTCACAATTCTAAAGTCGTTAAAGTCCTTAAAGCGCTTTAAAGGCAGCAGGAAAAAATATATGGGTCTCTTGGGGTATATATAAATTTAAGGCAGGAGATATTTGGTTGATTTTTAATTAAGTTAAATTTTTATTAACAGGGAACGCAAAAGGGAGACCAGTTTCACCTAAAGTTCACAAAATAACGGTTGCCCGGGGTCTCTATTATAAAGGAAATATAAAGAACCGCTCAGTTCGGATTTTATCTATTGCGCTCTCGCTTTAAATGGTCTTTCGAGCCGGATTGTTTCTCTTTCTCTCGCTCTAGCTCTGGCTTTCACGCTTTGCCTTTCATATACAAGCAATATCAGACGAGAGAGTTTCGTTTAAGCAGTTCGCTAAGAGAGCTAGGTATTTCTCTACTGAGTACGAGAAAGGACTCTCTTTTAAGTTTCTGTTGTGCGGTTTTGGGAGCGGAACCGAATGATTATAAGGGTTAATATTAATTTAAGAGCTCTGAATTAGGAAATTTTAAGCTAAGAAAAATAAAATTTTGAAAAGTGTTACTATTTGAACGTAGTTAAAATAACGATGTTAAACGAACGAAGTTTAAGTAGTACTATTATAATTATAATAGATACTTAAGCCCTATTTAAAATAAAGTACATTGACTCCCAGTGAACAAATGAATTTCTATTCGAAACTATATATGTATAAAACAATATTTTAGATACATTTTAGAGGTTTAGAGATAAGTTAGGTTAAAATAAACCTTAATTTCACTTTACTTTCCATACAAACTCAATTTTAGAACCACATCTTCCCCATAACCCCACAATAAATCGGAAACACAAGGCTGAAAGCTCTCATAGTCACAGTTATTGATTTTATTTTCAATTTGTATTTTGTATTTTGTATTTTCAAATGTATACATGCACGCTCTATTCATAGACAATAAAAATAACTTGCATTTAAACACTCAGTTAATGTATATGTAGTTTTTGTATAATGTTATTTCAATATTTGTATTATCTCGTAATTGTATCGCTCCGTCTATCCGTCTATCCGTCTATCGTATATAGTACATATATAGAATACAAAAATCATCTGCTTGATATCGCCACAGTACGATCGAAGGTGAGTGGTGAGTGGAACCGAAACATAAATGCATAGTACGAGTACCAGACCCCGAAGGATGTAACAACCGAAAACTTATGAGAGTCATGAGAGATTGAGGAACCGAAAGACCATTTCTTAGTGGAGATTTTTTCGTTTGTGCTCTGACTGGGCTCGAGGGTGGCTTCTTTATTTATTTCCTATCGCTAAATGCTCGGATTTGGTGCCATAGATTTACTTGGTTGGTGTTGGCTCTTAGTCACATCATCATCTTAGTCTGATATGTGTCTGTGTGCGTTTGGCTATATAATCTCAATATATCTGAGCAATAAGTAATTCGTTTAATTAGTAGTTTCGTTCCAGCCTCTACCTACTATACTCTCTAGATCTCTGCATCGCTGACTAAGGAAACTATAGATAAATCAACAGTTAAAAAACTTAACAAAATATATATATTAAAAAAAGTTAAACTTATTCAGAAGCCAAGGCTCTCCTCTCTGTATCGCCATCTCTGTCGCTTTCACACACTCATCGATGACCCAAGTCCAGAATATAATTACTATTCGTTACTCGCAAAACTCGACTAAATCGTATTTGGTTTTGAAGAAACGTTGAGATTTGGAAAACACTCGTTCTTAGTATTCGTATTCTTAGTTTTATATATTTTTTACCTTAGGGGGTTATACAAAAAAGCGGAGCACTGAATAAACATCACATTAATTTGGCCTTGGGTCCCGAGCCACGAACTTTGTGCTTCTTGTATTGATTTATAATACAATATACATTAATAGTTCTACCAATAGCTAAGTTACAGTTATCGTTTATCATTTATCTTTTATCATTTATCGTTATCTATATATGTATATGAGCGCCTTATCGCTCACCCGCCCACATAGTTCACATTCATATGTAGTTTATGGTTCGCCGGGGAGGAGGCTCCCAGACCCCGCTCCGTGCATTTATCGTCAGATTCTATCATTTTCATAGGCACAATGACTGACGGTCTTTCGACGAAATATAAATGGCCAAAAAAATACTCAAAAAAAATATTAAATAAAAATAGGACAACTTAAGCCATCAAATTCCGGATGCAGGAACAGCACTTGGAGGCTCTGCGTCCATCTATCCACCCTTTAGCTTTGGCTTTGGCTTATACTGAGATCGGGACAGCGCCTTTCCCTTACCACACCTCGCACTTGTCGGTGGGATTCATGCGCTTGCCGGGCTTGCACTGGAAAACCTCGGCGAACTCCTTCATGTTCGACAGCGTGCCGATCACCCGGAACTGCGACGGCGAGTGCGGATCCTTCTCCATCTGCAGCAGGTTGGTCTCATCCGTGGTGCTGGAGCACCAGACCTGGGCAGGGAACATTCATTTTAATTAGGATATCTAACTAGGATATATCATCCACAACTTACCTGTGCAAAGGACACAAAGAAGAGCTGCGAGTGTGTGAGATTCAGGCCAGGCAGCTTAAGGACATCCGCCTCCTTCTCGCTCTTGGTGCGCTGATAGGCGTGATAGGCTGCCTTGAGACCGCCATTATCGGCTATATTTTCACCTGGTTAAAGGGAAATATAGAACAAAAAAATTAAGAATTAAGACAGCGAAATTTCGTATGGGATGAATGCACTTTAGCGCATAAGCGAGCTTGGAAAGCAGTTCTTTGCGGGGAAGTTGATGTGCCAGGAACTCCGCCCCAGAATAAGCATTAAATTACACTAAAATAGGAACTATCTCTGGTTAATTATCACTGTAAAGTTTAAATTTGAACGAGACCAAGTTTGACCAAGATCATAGGATTCTTCCTATTTCTGAGACTTACTTCATATGATTTTATTTATGAATGAATCATTGTATGGGATGAATGCACTATGGCGCATGAGCGAGCTTAAAAGCCAGTTGACTTTGCAGGGAACTTGATGTGCCAGGAACTCCGTTCCAGAATTTGCTTTAAATCATATTGAAATGTGAACTGTTTACGTGAGAACACCGCATTAATTAAGATTAAGTATATTTTGTATTTTTGTTGGCGTGCCAACTTAACGTTACAAATTTATCTAAAGGGGTTATCGAAAATTGTGAATATATACTTATGAAGAACACTGAAATGAGTGCAGATCGTTTTATTGGGTAACATTTCATTTGGTTATATTAAATACAACGTTTTGGTCCTTCGAACCGGTTATTTCCCACTGGTTAATTACCTCTATGGCTAAGTATCAATGAAAAGTTTATCTGAAGGCTTTAAATTAAAGCGAGAAGAAGTTCGACCAAGTTTGCGCTCGCACCACAAACATTGGTCCTTCGAGCCGGTTAATTCTTACAAGTTAATTCACTCTGTGGGTAATTATCATTGGAAAGTTTATTAGAAGGACTTAATTAGAGTGAGACTAAGTTCAACTAAGACTCTTGCAAGTTCTAAGGCTTTCTCCTCATGATTTTCTGGTAAAAAAAACCGAAGTATCCCGCCCACGATCCTCCCCAGCACTTACCCAACGTCTGCTTGCCATTAAGCGTGCGTCCGTTCATCTTGTACCCACTGTACTGGCGCGCAATGCACTCGGACTTCTCGTTAAAGCGCTCAATGCTCTTGGCATCCCACCAGCGATTGATGTTGCCGAACTTGTCGTACTCGCGTCCCTGGTCGTCGAAGGCGTGGGTCAGCTCGTGGCCCATCACCACGCCCATGGCCCCGAAGTTGAGGCTCTTGGGGTTGTTGATGTCGAAGAAGGGCGTCTGCAGGATGCCGGCGGGAAAGACGATCTGGTTCTTGGTCGGCGTATAGTAGGCATTCACAGTCTGCGGGGTCATGCCCCAGTTGGTCTTGTTCACGGGCTGGTCGAGCCGCTTGAGGTTGCTCTTCAGGTTGTAGATGGCCACCTGGATGTTGTTCTCGAAGTAGGCGTTCGGTGTGATGTTCAGCTCGGCGTACTTGCGGTCCAGCTCGACGGGGTCCAGGATGTAGTCGGGGAAGCCGATCATGTCCGATATCTCGTTGGCCTTCTCGATGGCCTTCTCGCGCGTCTGCCGGTCCACCCAGGTGAGGTTCTGCAGGTTCAGCTTGAAGGCCTCACGGATCTCGCCGATCATCTGCTCCGCCGCTGGCTTGGACTCGCCATGGAAGGCCTGGCGGACAAAGATGGCGCCCACGGCAAAGCCCACCACGTTGTTGGTGTCGGAGACGCAGTAGCGCCAGATCTCCTCGCCGCCATCGGAGCCCATGAGGGCCTTCCTCACGCCCTTGTAGGCATCCCGGAAGGGCTTCGACAGGCAGCTCGTCAGAGTGCGCACTGCCTGCCAGATCAGATAGTTGTTTAGGGTTCTGGGGATGAAGGATTATTGAAGGATAATATATTAAGAATCCCCTAGAGATCACTCACATCTTGCCCTCCTCGCTCTGCTCCATCTTGAGGATGATGTCCGAGAGGTTCTTGAGGAAATCGGGCGCATAGACCACCACCACCTCGTCGTCGGTGACGCGGCGACCCACCATTTGCATGGCATTGTCAAAGTGATCCGTCCAGTTGAGGAAGGGGGCCAGCTTGGCCAGCTGGCGCAGCGGCATGGGATGGTACATGGCCTCCTCGTTGCGCCTATCCTCTAGGGGTATAGTGATGTTGGCCAGCTTCTTCTCAAAGTTTATGACGCCCACCATCTGGGCGCGGGCATCGGACTCGTTGGCCCCGAGGAGGACGCACACCTTGGTCATGTACTCGATGTACTCGTTGAGCACCTTGCGGTGGTTGTCCGTCTTGTTGTTGTAGTAGTCGGCGGTGGGCAGCGTGAGGCCGCCCTGGTCGATCTGGATGACGTGGCGGGAGGAGTTCTTGTCGTCCTCGCCGATCGCCCAGCCAAACAGGCAGTTAAAGTTGTACCTGGAAGGAAATTAATATTAATAAAAATATATAAGGAAGTGAACTTCCCTCACCTGTTGTGCAGTATCTTGAGGGTTCTGCCCATAGTCCAGTTGGAGACATTGTAGCCGCTTTTGGTCACATTCCAGCCGCCAATCTCCAAAAGCAAATCGTTCATGGGCTTGGCGCCCAGCTTCTCCATGTGCTCGTCGGCATCCAGGCAGGACTCGTAGTAGACCTTGGCCTTGCGCTCGGCCTCCGACTTGAAGCTCTTGGCGGGCTTCTCCAGGACATTGCGTATAATAAGCTGATTCATCTGCTCCAGCTTGCCAAAGGTGCCCCAGGTGGACTTGCCCTCGGGTATGGGGTTGTTCTTGATCCACTGATTGCTGTGGCAAAAAGAGTTCTTGAGTTTATAAAAAAGCAAGAAGGAAGGATTATTAATTACCAGGAATAACCATAAAAGTCATCGCAGGGATCAACCGTCACATCGATGGACTTGAGGATCTCGCTGGAGGCAAAGATGCAGTGCTTATTCAGGCAGGGCAGCTCACTACCCGAGGGACATTCTGTCAAGAGATTAAGGTATAAGTATCCTTAGTAAATTTAAATTAATAAAAAAATAAATATAAATACCCTTCTTGTGCGGCTGTACATGCAGCACGTGCTTGGTGGCATCGCTGGCCCCGCCATCCGCAAAAAGGACAATCAACAGGGTGAAGATCGTGATGGCCATCGCAAAGGTGGTGATGAGCAGCCATTTCTCCGTCTTGTTCCTCGAGCGCCAGTTCCAGGTGGCCTGTGTGCAACGAGAAGATAAGTCAGCCATTGCCATCATATCCCATTATCAACCAATCAGACTACACTGTGGCCTCCAACAAAAGCCATCAGCTCTCCTCCTCTGTGTATCTTGTAAACAATCCCCGTCCGAATTCAAATCCAATCCCCCAGCAAGTCGGCGGCGGTTCAAATGAGTTCAAACTTGTGTGTATCTACCCGAGAAAAATCTCGCCTACTTAAGTCACTTGCTGCTAAATTTTTCCACCCATCGCAGGCCACTCGATGTGTAAATGGGAGATCTGCGGGCTGTCGAGGCTAGCAGATACTCTAGCTTTGAGCTTTTGGATTAAATCTAGATAACTTATACATAGTTCATGTTATATTTCTATTAATTTCTTCAAGAATAAAGTAGAAAGTAGAGGCTGAAATAAGTCTGAAATAATATTTGCATAAATAGGTTTCTCTTGAAAATATTTGAAATGTTTATTAAGGAAACTCTGTCATGTAAGCAGCGCTACACGACCTGTCTAAAAATAAGTCTGAACCATCAATAAGAACTCTTTCCAAATAGAAAATGTCTGGGCCTTGTATTTACCCATAAAAATTGCCTTACTATAAATTTCGGAGATAAGAACAAGCTTGCATCCATGAAAATATTGGTTTTTAGTAATATAAATATATTTTAAAGATAAGATATACTATTCCAATCTGTTTACAGGTCAAACCTCTTGTCAAAGCCTTTATATCTAGAACCATCCATAAGAACTCTATCTATAATAAAGACATGTGGATCATATATTTACTTTTAAAATATTTTTTAAAATGAGTTTCTGATTTAAAATAAAGCTTGCTTTCATGGAACTTAAAAATAAATATAAGCTTAGCAGTGTTTTTGGTAATAAAAATATATCTTTTAAAGATAAGATTAGAGCTGCAATCAATTCGAGTCAAAATCGATTTAATCAATCTTTTTAAATGAGCAAAAATGAGCAAAACGATTCTTTTTTAAGGGAATCGATGCATCGACCAGTCGGTACCCTTTAACAAAAAAGGCTTGTAAGTAATATAAAACCCAGTTAATCTTGTTAAATGAACATGTGACATATTAAATTCTAAAACTCTTTTCATGGAATTTTATATTTGCCCGCATACATTTTTTACATTTTTATTTTTCGATTAAATCGATTAAAATCGATGTTATTTGGAATCGAATCGAAAGAAACGATTCACAAAAAGTCGAAAGACACACTATTCCAATCCAGGTACAGGTCAAACCCTAAGTCGAAGCCATCATATCTAGAAATATTAATAATAACTCTATCTATAATAATATTCCTTAAAATATGTTCGTGATTTAAGAACAAGCTTGCTTCCATGAAATTTAAGCAGTTTTTTTTTATAATAAAAATATACCTTTTAAAGTTAAGATATATCTTTTTAAATATTAAAGATTAGATATATCTAATAAGATATTTAAAATATATGTATCATTTAAATATAAGATATTCTAATCTAGTCTGGTCAAACCCCAAGTCGAAGCCATCATACCTCTCACTTTTCTTAGGGAAAGCACAGATTGAGGCTGACTTTTCACTGTCATGTGGGTAACCTTCAGGCGAATGAGAAAAGCGAAGCGTTCGTGGTGGCCTCATTGGGAGCTCTCGTTTTTGGGTCATTGCCACAGCGAGATGCAGATGGAGGAGAGCTGGACATGGCTTTGGTGTGGGGGACCGGGTCGAGGGGCATCGGTACTCACCCGCGCAGTGTGATAGCGTATCTGCATGCCAGTGTGGCCAGTCGCCTCGTTCAGCTGGATGCCGCCAATCGAGCTCGAATCGTCTTCGGTGAATTCGGTCTGCTTGTAGCGTGTCATCTGTAATTCGGATATTTAGGTTTTTTAATTGATGGGGAGTTTTACTTTAAGCTAAATGATGTTGAGATGGGATTAGAGAGCTGTGGAAGTTGGTCTTAATGTTTTTATTATCGATATTTGGTATACATAATCGAAAGAAATTTTAAAATCGATAAAATATCTAAAATATCACTCAGCAGTTCGAGATAACGGTACTTAAAATTGATCTAAATGGCTTTGTGCTAGGGTTATAATCGAAGGAAATTTAAAAATCGATTTAATATCGAAAATATCACTCACTCGTCCGAGATATCGTTACCTAAACTTGATCTAAGTGGCTTTGTTCTAGGGATATAATCGAAAGAAATTTAAAAATCGATAAAATATCTAAATATCACTCAGCAGTCCGATATAACGTTACTTAAAATTGATCTAAATGGCATTTTTCTAGGGTTATAATAAAAAAAATTTAATAATCGATAAAATATTAAAGATATCACTCACTAGTCAGAGATATCGTTACTTAAAGTTGATCTAAATGGTTTTTTTCTAGGGTTATAATAGAAAAAATTTAATAATCGATAAAAAATCCATGATATCACTCACTATCGTTACTTAAAGTTAATCTAAATGACTTTGTTTTAGGGTTTTAATCGACAGAATTTTAATAATCGATACAACATCGAAAATATCACTCACTAGCCCGAGATATCATTACTTGAATACCTTCCAAGCGGAACTAAACACACTTTTCGACTTCTTACAAGTTCGGAAATATATTTTGAATATTTCTAGCTTGTATTTCATCCGAATATCTCCACAGTCTGTCTGTGTATCTTTTTTGTTTGCCCTAGACCCTCGGGCATCTGATAAGGGGCACAGTGTATTTGTAGATACAGAAAGTAGCAGCGTTTGCCGAAGCTTTTTTCGTGTGTGGCCTGTGTGTGCGGGTCTGGGTGTATATGGTGTGTTCTTTAGCGCTCACTCAGCGCCTTGTGCTTTATTTTTCTCTCCCCCATCTCCGACTGCTGCCATATTTTCTGTTGTATTCAAAAGTGTTGCTCTTAACCCTTGTGTCACAGATCATCTCGGACTTGTGCGCATTTTTTTACCATATATTTCATACGTTATCTGATAAAAGTGATAATAAAGCGGGTATCTTATCGCTGAACTATCAATTGTTGTCACAAACTATTGGATTTAAGGCCCTGATTTTCAGCAGAAATATTTGGGAATTAGTTCGATTTGATTTTGTTTATAAATCTTTATTATCTTTTTAATTCTTAGCTATAATAGCATCTAAAAAGCATCTTTTATAGAATTTAAATTTGAATTCTTAAAAAACCCCATATTATTGACCTTCCCAGCCCGAACAGGGGTTAACCTTCCCCATCATTTGCAACCACTTGTCAGCATTTAAAGACTCTCACATCTAACCGAAGATCTGCCTAAGCCACATCTATACAGATATGGACAAAGATATAGATGATCCGATGCACATATCATTGTCAGAACCCAACCTACCGAACGGCAGTCGGAGAGCCACATTTTCTGCGTCTTTTTCGAATCCACAAAAGGTATTTGGAGCTACTCAGATACACCGGGGAAATGTGCTTCGCTTTTTGCTGTTTATTTTTTGGCTTTCCAGTTTTCGCTTTCGACTTTCCGGCGGGATGAGCAGCGGTACGATAACGGACTAACGGCGGTGGCTATTATTCCGTGTTCAGCCCATGACCGTTGGCTGTGCACTGAGGCCCGAGAGCTCGCGGAGCTTCCACCACAGGAACCGAGCCCCCGAGTCGCCGAGTCTCCATTGCCCATTCCCCATTCCCAGACCCAGAATCGAATAGTTTTGCATTGTACACAAATTAATTGAGTTGTCTGTGTGTGTGTGTGTGCCGGCGAGCGGGTGGCATATATCTATATGTATATAAGGTCTTGAGTTGGGGAGGAAAATATGTATTCAATTAACGCAAAGCAATTCCCAATTAATGTGTGCATCATTGGCCATTGTTTATGTGCATTTCCATTATACTTATTTAGGGGCTTCTTTAACATATATATACTCTCGATTTTTGGCAACTGATCGGTGTCATATATACACAATATTAATGAGTCTCTTTCTGGTAATCAGAGACGACTCCCCGCCATGGCGAGTGATGTAAGCTTTGACAGGACTCACTGGCATATGCCTGAAAATAACTCATACGCCGCGTTGCCCTTTGCTGTACAATTTGTGCTATAATCTATAATAAATATTAACTTTCCATCTGGACCAGTCTCCACTGTATCCTATGTACCCTGTATTGGCTTACAATTCGTGGGCAGGGCATTCAATTTATCACCATCAACGCGCCTTGGTCTGGCAGCCAAAGTGAAAACTGTTGCGCAGTTTCTGCCTTTTTTTTTTTTTTGCTCCCGCCCCCACTTTCCTTTTTCGCATTTATTTTGCCATATTTTGCCTTGGCTGAAAACGTTGCCGTTGCCCATCTATTATGGATGGATTGGGCCAAAGTCTTTGCCAGAAGCGATTCTGCCGAAATGTAAACACAAAATGCACTGACATTCAGCGGATTGTTGAATGTAAACAGACTTTAACTGGCATATATGCCCAGCGAGGGCTCCTTGTAGCAGCCAAGTGGCCAGAAAGAGAAATGGCAAATAAATTTGGTAGGAATATGCAAAGAAAAAAGAGGAAACTCTTGAAAAAGGGAGCATTTTTAGGAGGGAAATCTAAAAGAGTTCTTTTGAACGAAAAGCCACCTTCTTAAATATTTTTTAAACATGGAATCTAACCCTTTTTAAGCTAGAAATAGAGCAAACTTTGCAATTTCATCCAACTGTTCCTATGATATATAAAAATATTTATATAAAGGAAGCTCCTAAAAGAAAGAGCATTTTTAAGGGGAAAATCTACAAGAGTTCTTTTAAAGGAAAATTCACATGTTTTAACATATTTTCAAAGCATGGAATACTGATATTTTTTAAACTAGAAATAGAGCAAACTTTGCAATTTCATCCAACTGTTCCTATGATATATAAAAATATATATGTATATTAAGGAAGCTCCTAAAAGAACGAGCAGTTTTAAGGAGAAAATCTACAAGAGTTCTTTTTAAGGAAAAGTCACATTTTAAAATATTTTCTATACATGGAATCTAATATATTTTAAACTGGAAATAAAGCTAACTTTGCAATTTAATCTGTTCAATGATAGCTATAAGGCATAATTTATGAATTTTGATACAATAAATGTGTATTAAATATTTATATACAAAAAAAGCACCAGTTTTGCCTATAATTCCAGATTGCTACTACAGACAGCCAAGGAAAATCCCAAATTACTCAAGCTTAACCTCACGGAATGCGGCACCTTGATACAAGCCCTAAAGGGACACTGGTTGCTTGGTTCTGTTAGATTCTGTATAAGCTTACAGAGACGAGTACAAGGAAGAGACTAGGAAGCACCTATAAATTCTGTATTCTATTCGTAAACAAAACTATTTATATATTTATATACTATAATAAATATTTTATAAATAAACCTTCCCCTATTTCAAAATTTTAAACTCACAATACAACCATAAGTACCCACTAATAGCTCATGAAAGGAACCACAATTCTCTGGTAATCCCAGCTTGGATGAAACGCGACAGTGCCATTTCCAGCGAAACCGAACTCAATAGTCGATTCTGGGAATTCTCGGAGTTAATAAACGGTTTTTATGGCCACCAGATGGGATTTCTGTGGCCAGAGGCAAAGGGGTGGCCAAGGAGCCGCCCGCCTGGTGTTGCATCTCGCCCCTAAGGGGATTCGCTGTATCCCGACTGCCATAACATATGTTGGAAATCACTCTCGGCGGCGGTGGGGGAGGTCGGGTCGACTTGAGCTGAATTTATGGTGCAGTCCCTGCAATTTATGTATACCAAGGGCCACGGCCAACGGGATCACAGGGGTGATGTTGGGGGCGGGATGTTGCATCCCGCTTTTCGGGGGCCGTTCGGGGGGGAGGCGTGGCTGGGCTGCGGTGCAATTGTTCAACGGCAAAAGGCAATTACAACTTTGGTTGCAGCATTGTTTATATCGCACACGCACACTCGCTCGCCAGGACACACACACACACACAGAGTCAATCGTACACACACAGAGAGGCGCGCTCTTTTCCATACCTTTGCGCTCATTTTCTTTGTGCGCCCGAAAGAATGCAATGCGATTTTTCCAGCTGCCTCCGCTCGCTTTTTCTTCGCTTTAGTTGCTTGCACTTAGATTGCAGTTGCAAAGTCCACTTAGTCCAAGTTCTGCATCTTGCTGCGGCCACGATGAGTTCTCCGGGAGTTCGCCAGGACGAGGAAGGAATCTGGGACCAACGCTAGGACCAACTAACAGCGACAGCAACAGCACCACCAGCACCAGCAGCAGCGGCACTCGCACTCGAACTAGCTTTTCCT
This sequence comes from Drosophila auraria, assembly GCA_008042615.1. Taxonomy (NCBI): domain Eukaryota; kingdom Metazoa; phylum Arthropoda; class Insecta; order Diptera; family Drosophilidae; genus Drosophila; species Drosophila auraria. The sequence goes on from VNJW01006312.1 coordinate 12,139, forward strand.
CTCCCGCCTGGTCGGTGGGGGGTGGTTGGGCCACACAGGAAAGCCAGGAAAAACCATAACACAAACGTAGTAAGGGCCCAAAACACACACAAACAGAGAGCGAGAGAGCTAGAGCGAGAGCAATCCGAACCCTTAGCTTTCCTTCGGGGGGTTGCGAACGCAGGGCTGACACCTGCACCGGGCTGTCCACTGCGCAGGATCCGTGCGCGAGTTGGCATCACTGGCTCGTCAATAGTTATCGATTACAGTCGCTCTCCTCCAACTTGGTCAATCGATTGTTCGTGCTCTTTTATATTAATACCCCTGTGTTAATTTCCAACTAACGCGATATGTTATCGATATGTTCGCATAAAAATAATACTCGAAAATACACGATTCAAACTACAGTGTTTGCAATGCCAAAGTAAGTCTAATGTGAAAAATATATATAAATATAGTTATTTCCAATTACAAATGTATTTATTCCAGAATAACAACAAAGACAAGCTTTTGCTGGAGGCACTTCACTAAAATTGAGCAAAGAGAAATAAAAAAGAAAAAAAACTAAGAAAGCATTTATTTTTGTAGTCTAAATTCCTTTTTATATAAATATCAAAAAATCTCAATAACAAAGTGAATAGGGTTCTAAATTGAATTAACGAAAAATAACGGAATGGGTTGAAAACATCGATGTTTCTAGCCGATGTTTCATTTTGCAAACAACGATGAACATCGACATCGAAGTTCCGGTGCAGCCCAAACACAAAGTGCGCCAGCTACAACGGCATTAGCAACATCTCTAACAGCAGCAGCAACAACAACAGTAACAACAGTAATGGCAACTTTAATGGTNAAAGGTCTGTACGCAGATGCTCGAAAAGTGTTCCAAAGCAGTGCGAGAGAGCGAGAGGGTGACTATTGACCTCTCGTTTTAACTCAGTGCTTGGGAACACTTTTCGAGCATCTGCGTACTAAGCTTAAGCGTGTAAATATTACCCCTTTTAAACCCACATTTACTTATTTCTATGATGTAAATAAAATATATATTTTACTATTTGGTGTTATTTGTACATAAGTATAATACAAATATATCAAACCATTTCATTTGGGAACGGTTTTAAAACCAATTTTATCCGTCCGTAACACATAGCGTGATATATATCGTTCACATATATCCTTGTCAGGGTGACATCTTTATCATGCAACGGATAAAGTGCCGGCACTATATACACCAGTTTTCCCCCTAGATGTAGGGGGTTTTTGACGTCCTAGGTGGAATATAGGGGGGGAGAATTTTTAGGGGAAGAGTTTGGGGCTTTTTTTTTAGTGCTCTCACTCGATATTTTCGATCGTGATAGTCCAATTCATCGATAGTATCTTACGTCGTAAACCTTCACGTTTTTGTTCACTACGTCGTAAATCTTCACGTTTTGTTCACTTACGTTGTAGATCGTTACGTTTCTGTTCAGGATTTTTTAGGGGGAAAGCTAAATTTTCATCTGGCAACACTGATTATACACATGGTTTTCTTATTGCGTCGTTGTGCCTTAGCGTCCTAGAGTAAATTTCAGATTTTCCTTGTTCGTGTGTCTTTTTCGTTAAAAATGAATGATACTGGAGACGAGCTGGAGATGCTTCTGGAGAAATGGGACTTTATAGCCATGTTGCCGGTTTTAAAAGGTAAGTAACACACGTGACGATCTCTATTTTATCGGATTAGTTTTTATCTCTGCACCTTCACCCTGGCTGTGGCCGAAGGTGCTGCAGTGCTACTGTCCTTGTTGATAGCCAGCAACAAGGTGCTGTTGCTCTATCCCAACAGCTACTATGTGAAGTGGCTCAACACCTCCCTCATTCAGGGCCTCTGGAACCACGTGTTTCTGTTCTCCAATCTGCCATTGTTCATTTTCCTGGCATTCGTTTATCTGTTCCCGGAATCCACCGGCTTCGTGGGCCACAAAAAGGGCATCCTGCCGCGCGTCTATTGGACCTTTACAGAATTTATGCTGATGACCGTTGGTGTCCTAGTACTAATTGCCGTGTTAAGCACAGTCTTTGGCATTAAAAAAATGCAATTCTTCTGGTTTCTAAATCTGGGCAGTGTTCACCTGCCGTTCCTTTATTCGTGTGTCTCGTATTTGGGCGTGATGCTTATGATGATTTGCACTCCTTACGGTTTTGTGCATCTGTTTGGCGTTGTTAACCACGTCCTGGTGCGTCCCATGCTGCTGCGGGACGCCAACGAGGTGTTCAGCGCCTTCTACATGGAGCACAACGTGAGCACCTTGTTGGACAATCTTTACCAGCGCAAGGCGATGGCCAGCGACACGGGGGAGCAGCGGATGCTGCTTAACGAAAGACTGAGAGAACTGGACTCTGAGCGTAAGGAGCTGGACAAGTTGCGCAAGTCAAGCACCTCCCAGCGGACCTTCGTCTAACCGATGGCCATGCTGCTGCTGTTCTGCACGGGCGTCATCATCCTGCTCGTGGTGCAGAATACACTGGAGCTGCTCATTGGCATAAAGGCGCTGCCGCTAAGCACGTGGCAATTCACGCTGGGCATCACATCGCTGTCGAAGCTGGCTCCCTTTGCCGCCGGCAAGGAGGTGTGTCTTATATTCTACCTGGGCGCCACCTCCGTGCTGGGCTTCTACAGCATGCCCTTTATGCAAAATGTCCGCACCAAGCGGCGCCGAACATCGCTGCCACAGCTAATGCTGAACTGTGGCTTCATGCTGGTTCTGTCCACGTCGCTGCCACTGCTCAGCAGGATTATAGTAGCATATACTACATATATGCTATAGTTTTGGTTTTATAACTTTTTTACCGATACGGTTCTTATACCAGAGTGAGCAGAAAAATACCCGATCGTTTTTCATTTAAGAGTTTTTCTGGTCCGCTGAATTTTTGAATTAATACTTTGTTAATTAGTCGTTTTCCCATGGCCAAACCCAACTGACAGTTAGCAGATGTTTGTCTGACTCCGTCTCCCACATTGCTGATATTGTTGGCCCCTGGTTATATAATCACTGCGATGAGCACCCACGGAACATGTATAAATTCCACACGGGAGGCGACTGCCGACTCACGTTGCCATCGAGACAGGTTGCCCCAAGTTGCCCCATTAGCCGATAGTTTCGCAATAGTCGTAGAAGTGTGCCCCGCTAGATCCGTTGGATTTCCCAGAGCCACCAGTGAACCCACTGAACCCAGCTGGAGCTGAAAGGGGCTGGGATTGCGATTGCCATTGCGGTGTCATCATCGCAAAAGCATGCCAGCCATATGGGTGACTCTCCGCAGAATACCAGGCATAATTCACAGAGCATGATTTTACGTGGCTATCTCGATATGGGCATAATTTGAAGCATAAATTTCACGGAATTATGCAAATAAAGTACGTCTGGTACACAGGGACTGAAAACAATACTTATGGTTTTAAAAAACACGAGAAATAAAGCTAACTTCGGTAAACCGAAGTTTATATACCCTTGCAGTCAGCAATTGGATCATTGAAAATCGATCCATTTTAATTATGTAAAACAAATGTAAAATTATGTAAATTTTGTAAATTTTACATTTTACATGTCGAATTTTACATTTTCATATAAATCGACCGATCCCTTCTATGGCAGCTATATGATATAGTTGTCCGATCTTAATGAAATTAAAACCGTAATTCTAGAACTATAAAAAACGACTATATCTCGAAATTTATAGAAATTCGTTGAAAAACAGAGAAATTAAAAATTTTTTTACATTAATTTCGCCATCATTCCTATGGCTGCTATAGGATATAGTGGTCCGATTTCGGCCGTTCCGACATATATACTGCGTGCTAAAGAAATAAGACTATGCTGAAAATTTCAGCCC
>VNJW01006314.1:0-17773 GCA_008042615.1 Drosophila auraria
AACATTCGACGGCTAAATTGGTTGGCTACAACTCGAGCTATAAAATGAGAAACGTAAAATAAGCAGAATTTTTTTGTGTAAAACTTTAAAAATTCTTTAAAAAAAAACGTATCCATAGAAAAAAAAATTAAAGCCATTTTCGTGATCTGGGGACTCAACTCTACCAGAATTTCGTATCAACAGGCTTGGAGCATTTTGAGTGTAAACTAGTGTAATAGACGACTAATTTAAACAAGCAGTCGAAACGTCAAAAGATCTTTGTAACTATCCCATACTCACATACCCTGATTTCAACAAACCGTTTACGTTGACCACAGACGCAAGTAATTATGCGATAGGCTCTGTGTTGTCACAAGGCCCAGACACTAATGACAGACCCATATCCTTCGCTAGCAGGACACTATCGGACACGGAAGTCCGTTATTCTACGGTAGAGAAAGAAATGCTAGCTATCATTTGGTCTGTAGGTTATTTCAGACCATACCTCTTCGGACGTAGATTCAAAATAGTCACAGACCATAAGCCATTAGTCTGGCTAGAAAATCTGAAGGGCCAGAACCTAAAACTGCTCCGATGGAAAACCATCCTGGCCGCTTACGACTACGAAGTCGTATACAAAAAAGTGTCGCAAAACGTAGTCGCTGACGCACTCAGCAGAATTGAACCGAACTTGAACATAAACGAAGACCCACAAATTATACCAGTCGCTTCACAACCACTTAATCATTTCAATAGCCAAATAATATTCCGCACCGGAACAACGCCATCAAGCCAAATGAAACACCATTTGTCCATAAAATAAGGCACATAATCACAGAACCCGTGCATACTTTCGACTCTGTTACAAACACCCTTCAAACAATCCTGAAGCCGAATAAAACATTCGCGATATTTGCACCAGACGATATTTTCAATTTAATAGAAGAGTCCTATTATAATTATTTCTCCGAAAATGACCTCTACAAAATTGCGCGTTGCAAAATATGGCTAGCCGAAATCACTAATCCCCATGACCAGGAAAACAAAATTCGTGAATACCATATTAACACCAATCATAGGGGGATAGATGAAACATATAACCATTTGAAAAGGGACATTTATTTTCCGCATTTAAAAGACACTATCACAAAAATAATAAAAGATTGCGACACCTGCCAAACCCTCAAGTATGATAGACACCGCCATAGACCATTGATGCAAGCCCCAACCGCACCAGAGGGACCATTAGCAGTCGTGCATATAGACATATATTCCATTCATAATTCTTGTAACCTCACCATTATCAACAAATTCACCAAGCTAGCGCAAGCATACCCCCTTACAAATAGGAATTCAATAAATTACAATTCATAAGTCACTACGGCGCACCAAAGAAAATAACTTTCGACCAGGGCGCGGAATTTTCGGGCAGTCTATTCAACGACCTCTTAAACCAATTCCAAATAACAGCTCATAAAACTTCATTTCAACAATCAACGGGCAACGCTTTTGTCGAAAGGCTGCATTCCACCTTAACCGAACTATACAGGATAATCATGAACAAAAGAAAGGAAGCACGCCTAGAAAGCGGATATAACCAAATACTCGCAGAAGAAGTAGCAACATATAACAATGCAATACACTCCAGCACTTCCTATACCCCTTTTGAACTCTTTCACGGAAGAACTCACATATTCAACAAAACAATAAAATTCCACAACCAACACGACTACCTTAACAAATTAAACGAATTTAGACAAGTCATATACCCAAAAGTACAGGAACATTTAAACGCGACCACAGAAAGAAGATTGGCTAAATTAAACGAGGACAGAGAGACACAAGTCCAAGTTGAGCCTAATGATACGGTATATAGAAAAAACAACCGTAGAAACAAGATAACACCGAGATTTTCGTTACACAAAGTAGGTAAAGACAAAGACGTCACATTCCTAACAACTAGAGGTCAAAAGTTACACAAACAAAAAATTAGAAAAACAGTTAAGAAAAATACTAACACCGACACATAATTCTCAGCAACAAACTAGTTCCAGAATCTTTCCAAAAACCCCCAACCTTTAAAATATCATTAGAAATCCTACGAAACAAAATCAAACAAGTAGAAGACAATATATAGAAACACAAGATGGACAACACTATTAAACAAAGACACTAAAGACACAAAGACACAAAAACACTATCCCTAAATTGTTATTTAATAAGGAACAAATACAACATATAGAGAGATAATATGTAAACAAAATGTAACGTTAGCATAAGATTAACACATTTACAAATCACCCTCTTCATAATTTCGTCGAAGTTCATGGCAACAACATCCACCAATACCAGCACAAATGCCTAAGAATCCAGTAAAACTTCTTCAGCGTAAAACCACAACACATCGCCTAGCCACCCTTCTCCGATCCGGCCTCTTAATGGCCTTCTCTTCGGACTGGGGGGGGGGAGGAGTTAACATGCCCCATCCCCCAGCATGAACGTACCTCCAGCCGAACAAACACATTTTTGTAATTTGACAGAAATACACACATTCGTTATAAATGTCAACATCATTCTTATTTGGAACTCCAAACAATACAGTCGATTTATTTGCAAGCTCCTTTCCAGCATATTCTAAATTCATACTCGCAGGATGTCTCCTCTGCTGCCTCGGACCCAAGACTGATGCCTCCTCTGCTCCCTCGGACCGAAGACTGTAACTCACGCGCACTTTATCACGCGTGAATCGCACAGTACGGTATGCCAACGAGAATCACATTCCCGTTCAAAGAGCTGTCGCGCATCCTAGGCGTAACATTGAGCAGGAATACCCCTTACCACCCGCAGTCGAATGGCATCATTGAGCGCTGCCACAGCACATTCGACTGGTACAACGGCATTTCCAGCGTCTTACTTGGACTGCGAGCGACATTCAAGACTGGGATTAACGCATCACCCGCCGGTATGCTTTATGGAACCACCATACGCCTGGGGTTCTCTTCGAGTTCAGCCGGATCGAAAATTCCGACTTTGTCAAGATCCTGCGAAACATCATGACACAGCTCCAGCCGTATTGAACCTCCGACCCCGCTACAACAAGAACTCCTTTTGTCCAAAAGCCCCTGCAAACGTGCTCGCGTGTCCTCATCAGGGACGACACCGTACGTGTCCCCTTAAGGTCGCCGTACGATGGCCCACATCTTGTCCTGCAACGAGAAGATAAGTTCTTTGACGTCGAAGTCAAAAACAAACGACTCAAAGCCAGCATCGATCAAATCAAACCAGCAATCCTGCCCGACGACCCGGTCAGCGAGGGACATACATCGAGCCAACGGACAACACCATCTGCGGCTGTGGTGGCAGATGACAACAAAACCACGAAGCCATCCAACGTCCCGCAGCAAACATCAACTACAACGCGAAGTGGACGATGTGTGCAGCTTCCAGTTCGGTTCCAAAATTAGCGATCGTCTAGCAATCAGCCGTGTGGATTGCTGGTGGGGAGTAATGTAGGGACCACCCCTCTGACTCCTCGCCAGCGTGCGTCGGTGAATGCCTATCAGCTGTTCGGGCGTTAAACTAAAAGTTAGGCACGGTCACTCCCTTCCTCTCTTGTCTTTACGATCTCATTAGTAACATGTTAAAGACTAAACACCAAACTCCCACAGAAGTAAAAAAAAATTAAACATATTTTGGTAAGTAAATAAAAAATATTATATATTAATAAGAGATTGATTCTTTGCTTAGTGCTGATAGTGTATACCTAACCCTGGCTGATTTTTGTACCCTTGCTGTGTATTATAATTTTGTCCAGAAGTTTGCAACGCAGTGAAGGAAGCATCTCCGAACCCATAAAGTATATATATTCTTCGTCAGCAGTCGATCTAGCCTTGTCCGTCTGTACGTCTGTCCGTCTGTCCGTTGCTACGTCAGTCCGTTGCTACGTCTATCCGTTGCTACGCAAACTATCTTCTTTCTATTGCAGCTAGTATATATGTCGGAACGGCCGGAATCGGAGCACTATATCTTATAGCTGCCAAAGGAACGATCGGCGCGAAAAAGTTGATCTTATAGCTGACATATGAACGATTGTTTTTTAAAGATTGCGGATTAAAACGATACATAAGATTGCTTATTTTTATTTTATTTATTATCTGCAAAGGTATATAAACTTCGGCTTGATTATATCAAAATTTGCTGATATATTAAATATATATATATTTTTTTTAATATATTATAAATGTATGTATCGATACGATATTTTTAAAAATATTCGACGACCCTAAAAATGCTGCGTTGGCGCTAAATTTCATTAATCTTTATGCCAAAAATATTTAAATTGGTGCGTTTGCCAGCGGGTAATAAAATAAAATTCTGTTTAAATATCAAGTCGATATATTTCGGCTGCACATCGGCAACCGTACAATACCGTATCGTACAATGATTAACATATTCAAAAATGAATATGCTTCACTTAATTAATACACCTACAAATATAAGGATAAACTACAAAACGGACACTGACAATTGCGCTCATTTATACAGACATTTATTAGGGAAATAGAAATTAGTTATCAACTCCACGTCAACTGGCGCCGACGTGTAAAACAAAATGTATGTGTTTCGTTGCATTATTATTGTTTTTTGAATATTCCTGATGACTTAAAATTTAAACGGAACTTTATTTCATCACCTGACTTCCAGCCGGCAATCGCACTAATATTATTTGGAAAGGTCGCTAAAGCCCACTCGGACCTTGTGGAACGGGTTGTTAAAAAGAACGGTTCTTAAACGGCCGCCAAATCTAGCTCAAAAATTGCCGGAACTATGATATAATACATATTAGATGTATGCAATAACAAGTGTTCTTTTGTTGGTATATTAGAAGCAAAGAAATAAGTTATAAAATAAATATTATGTGCAACTGTCGCATCTCTAAGAATGCTATTTTTATGCATTTTTGGAAGTAAACTACCCGAGCACTTTCCGAACACTCGGACTTTTATACCCGGTACCCATAGGGTACAAGGGTATTATAAGTTAGTGCCAACCGAGAATGTATGTAACAGGCAGAAGGAGGCATCTCCGACCCTATAAAGTATATATATTCTTGATCAGCATCACCAGTCGATTTAGCCATGTCCGTCTGTCCGTCTGTCCGTCTGTCCGTCCGTCCGTCCGTCCGTGTGAAACAACAGATCTCAGAGACTATAAGAGCTAGAGTTACCAAATTTGGTGACAACATTGGAATCTATTGCACGCAGATCAAGTTTGTTTTAAAATGTGGCCACGCCCACTTCCGCCCCCGAAAATTATAGAAAACGGTATATAAGCTATAATCGCCATTTTCGGCTTTCGGCCACCATGGACTTTTTTAAAAATCGATTTTTTTTTATCTGTTACTATTTGTTTCACTTTTAAGAATAGTTTAAGACTTTGGCCACAGCGTAACTCAAACTAGTTCAGAAGCTATATCCAATTAAATCAGCGCTTTAGCACTAGCTTACTCCTGCAATGTTTTTATACCCGGTACCCATACGGTACAAGGGTATTATAAGTTAGTGAGAGAATGTATGAAACAGTCAGAAGGAGAAATCTCCGACCCTATAAAGTAAATATATTCTTGATCAGCGTCACTAGCTGAGTCGATCTAGCCATATCCGTCTGTTCGTCTGTCTGTCAGTGTGAAACAACAGATCTCAGAGACTATAAGAGCTAGAGTTACCAAATTTGGTAGAGTTAATAGAGTTACCAACAACATTGGAATCTGTTGCACGCAGATCAAGTTTGTTTTAAAATTTGGCCACTCCCACTTTCGCCCCCAAAAATTATAAAAAATGTAATATTAGCTATAGGCGTGATTTTCGGCTTAAAGTAAATAGATAGAATTGATAAGTAGGCGATTGCGGACGTGCTTTGCAAATTTGAGTAAAATCGGATGATAAACATTTAAAAACGTTATTAAACAATAAAGTTCCTATGTATGTTGAAGCTACGTACGTGTGCTTTCACACTCTCTCGCTCTATCGCACTGCTTAGGAATAATTTCGCGTGTCTGAGCACTTAGCTTTTGAGAGAGAGAGATGTTGAGGGTGCCAATGCGTGTTGCTTAACATGTCCCTAGCAACTTTTGGTTTTTTTCTCGTGTTGCTCAACATGTTTCTAGCTACATTTGTCTACATTTGTCAACATTTTCGTTTTTCTATGTTCATGTGCTATTCAATTTCACCGACAATGCCTTGGGTACCGGGTATCTCCCAATCGATCACACTCGACTGTAGCTTTCCCACTTGTTTTTTCTATAGCTTCGGGTCCGTGCAATTGTCGTTTCCCTTAAAACGCATAAATATGCGTTCTATTCGAAACCAGCATTTGTTATTGTTTGTTATTCTCTTTCTCTTTCATATAAGTGCGATCCACGTTTCTATTAGAACGCATAAAGATGTATTATTTAGGAAACCAGCATTTGAAACGAAAATAAGAGAATAAAAAAGGAAAGAAACGCTCAAACGTATAGAAAAAAGAGAATGAAAAACATAAGCTTGGTTTTTGCGTTTTGTTTTGTTACTTGCTTTAGTTGCATTAAGAAGTTTGCTTGACGCAGTTGTAAAATTCATTGTAATAAGTTTGCAAGGTAAGCAAAACCTATTATATATATTATTAAATAAGATAATTCACTTAAGTTTCAGATATATTAACAACATTGCCATAACAAAATAAATAATATATTACTTTTGTTTCAGATCTGGTATGTACGAGGTGTGTTCAAAAAGTATCGCAAATTTTGAATTTTCGCGGGTTACGTATATTCGAATATCGATTTTCTTGTGGCGTTATGTTGGTACTCATGGGTCTCACTTATGCCGACAAGCTCGGCAATTTTGACTGTTCACTTAATTGTTAACAGCTGCTTTGCTTGCACGAGAAGAAGTGCTTCGAAGTTTGGAAAACCGTTGGCACAAGTGAATAATATCTCATGGGGATTACTTTGAAGGGGACAAAATAGATATTCATGAAAAATAAATAATTTTTGAAAAAACACAAAATTCGCTATACTTTTTGAATACACTTCGTATACGTAAATATAAAAAGTATAATATTTGTCATTTCAGATTTCATTTATTTATGGGTCATATTATTATAATTTTTTTATTTCAGATAATTTTTGCGTTTTATGGTGAGTGTATAAATTTTTTGGTTTTCATTTAATATTTTTATAACGTTAATTAATTATTGCATCAAAAAACAATATTTATTTTCAATATAATTGCAGGCTTTCTTCACTAATCACATAAAGAAATGTATTGTACGATTTAATTAACCTACATATATTATATATACATGTCAAAATCAATAAAATACACCTTATTTTAATATATTTTTATTGTTGTTTTAATGGTTTTTTATACATTCTCACCGAACGGTTCTTTATGTATGTTACAGATGTGTTCTTAATTGATTCCAGTATAACAGTTCTTTAACTGTTATTAATGGGTTATTTTAGAGCGGTATTTTACATAAAAGATACATTCTTACTATTATTATTATATTATTATTGTGTGCTGCAGATGGGTTATATAACGCTTCTTTTAGAAACTAAAGTTGGAAGCAAAACCCGAAGATTGCCGAAGTGCCTGCGTTATACGTTGTTTTTATGTTGCGGAAGAACTGTTGCAGCATACAAAAAAAAACTCTCTTCTTTCCTTGTTTTACGCCATATTAATCTGAATGGAAGACTGCAAGTATTGAGAATGCATTCTTTACTGTCAAAGAACGCATAGAAATGTGCTTCTTGGAAGCAGCCAGGACCGACTGGGAGGTAGTATCGTTGTGTGTTTAGCGTTCGGGTGTAGCGCCTTATTGAACACTTTGTGTTTGCTTATATTATCTGTCATTAACCCTTAAGTTGAAAAAAAAAATGGTTTTTTGCTATTTTTAGGTTAGGGGAACGTTGTGGCAGCAAATTTTGGCCGTAAAAATAAATTGGCAGAAAATGGGACATTTACGTACATAATGTCATAATGCAAAACCCTCCATCCAGTTCATGAAAAAAACATTTGGAAGTAGTGTTTTTACACTTGGCTAAAGGTGAATTTAATATTACAAAAAATGGTAAACATAGTTTGGTAAGAGCTGCTGAATAAGTGCATGGTAGCATAGCCATAAAAACGTTTTATTTAAGACTAAAATTTATTTTAAGGTTAAAAACCTAAAGAAGAGACTGTCTATACAAAACCAAAATCAACGTATTTTCGGAAACTCTAGGCTATTTATAATAAAATTATAAAGGAAAAGCTCCAACTTATTATTAAAATAGGCCCGTTTTAACCCCAAACATCATATAGGGGTAATACACATTTTCTATTGTCGTATACATTCGTTTCTCTCACACGAACTTTGACAGCCGAACTAGACCTTATTTTCCCAAACGAGAGCCTTATTTTTCTAACAAAACTACCTTGCATAATTGTATCATGACCCTCACTACAAAAATTTGTATAATATGAAAAACAAAAAGAAATTTGAGATGGGTTACAATGATTAGGGAAGGTGTTAGCAGCTTACATCGCTTGTTTAAAGGAGCAGCTAATACCGCTCACTTCAACTGGCAACTTATACCGCTAACCGCCGAGTCCCTAGTCAAAACACATCAGCATTTCGTTGGGAACTGTTTCTTTATTGGGCGCTCACGCCTATTTATAGCGGTTTCAACTTATGTACTAGTTACAGCTGTCTTATGCATAATTCCACCTTGGGGTTATCTATGCTAAAGTAATTTTGGGCATTCTAGGGGCGATCATAGTACTTTGTGTATGCCTAAACTAGTGTATCTGTGAGTGCTACTGCACATGATTACATGTATGTACTTATGTTGACAAAGGCGCGAATAATAGTGCGTTCTTGTACTTTACAGGGGCGATAAGAGTATTTCGGGCATACTTGATTATTATATTACTTGAGCCCTTGATCGGCCTGTGATTGTAACTGGTTCTTTGGATGCGGACAATTATGCATGTTCACCTTTTTGAACAGAAGGAACTTACGAAATATCGGCAATGCTCGATATTTTTCGGTACTTTTTTTCGTTCTGAGTTAAAATTTCAAACTGATTTTATTTCTAATAAGTATGAGGTGATAGCCTTGTTCCACTGCTACATATTTTCGAAAACGGACCGTCGGATGTTCCACTGCTCCATCTACATTCTTGAACAGCTGATCCGACTTTGTTTACATTTGAGCGAAGCTGAAAGCGGTAATTTGAGGCTTTCTTTTAAAACACTTGGACAACGGACCGTGTCCTCTTCAAATTAAACCGACCCATTCAAGGACTTTTTAATATACATGCTTGGAGCTTTGAAATCTTGTATATTAAGAAAATATACATACTTGGAGCTTTGTAATCTTGTGTATTAAAAAAAAAGGGGTATACGGAAATATTTCCCTGCCACAGCTGAAGCTAGTTTTCATTCATCATCAAAAATATTCATTAAGCTTCGTACTCAGACACGCGAACAGAGTTTCTAAGCAGTGAGAGTCGAGAAACACTTTTCGGCAGCGCTTCTTGAAAGGTCGGTACGCAGACGAACGCACAAAATACTAGCAAATTCCAGGAGACATTTGGTATTTCGAGAGCGGGGTGCCGAAAAAAATAGAAAATTTAATAAAACAGGTCGTTCTTGACTATTGGGCTCTCAATTTCTCATACCGTTTCTTCACACATTTTAAAAAAATAGATCCCGCCAAAAACAATAATGTATGCAAAAGCCGAGTCCAGAAGTTTAGAAGAGCAGATAAAGTTATAGTTATTAAATTGGTAGAAGCAAATTCAATAATAATGAATTTGGGCAAAATAAAAAATTGCCTAAATAAAGGTCTGGAAGGAAATAGCTCCCTCTATGTCATATTTGTTTATGACTTTGATCAGCACGACGAGATGTTACGCTCGGTGGCAGGATGAAGGCGTCAGAGGCGATGGCCACCGCCCGCTGCTGCTGAGAGGAGTGTCTGGCTGACAAATCCTTCATTGCCGAGCTCGAGAAGGTCATGCAGAGGCCGCTGCTGCTGAGAGCAGTGTCTGCATGGACAAATCCTTCATTGCCGATCTCGAGAAGAATATGTACAGTAATGGACAGAGCCGAGCGCAGGAGCAGTAGCAGCGCAACTCTAGCCAAATGAAAATGGGTACAATTAGAGTCGCGCATCCATTAAGAACCAAGTAGCTTCGAATCAGTCCACCAGTCCAACAACGTGGAGGCAGCGGGAGTACCTGCGGCAACCACCGCCACCACCCAGATGGTGGTGGTCATTGTGTGCAGATAAGCTGTTCCAAAACGAAGCTGCAAATCTGTGCAAAGTGTTTTGTCTTTTAAATGGATATACTGCCAACAAATATAAAACAGCTGATTTAAAATACGTATGACCGTATCACTTGCCTTCCAGTGCCGCAGAACGTTTTTAAAAACGCGGTCACACTGAAAAGATTACTGACTAAGTACTAGGCTTAATTTCAAAAACAATAAGAAATTAGGGAAGGGTTAGAAGGTTTAAGGAAGGAACTTACGAAATATCGCTTAATAATCGATATTTGCTTGCCCCACAAGCGGATTTATGCGGGCCGTGCAATACGATCCCGTTGGTAATGTCGTTCGTCAAAACTTATGTAATTTTGACCCAGTCTTTTCTTTGTACCAATGCCCCCTTTTAATGGGCTTCTACAAATGCATTTGGTTCAAGTTTACGTTACAAGTTAGGGTTGGGCAAGCGTGTATTAGACATTAACGTGTTTGGAAATGTGGTTTTGTCTAGCAAGTGATATGCTGAATGAGTTTAAATAATATTTAGTTGTGTACTTATGTATGTAAGTGTATCTTTGAAAGCTAATATTCCCAGTCGGACCTTGTGGAACGGGATGTAAAGAAGAACGGTTCTGAAACGGTTCTTTATGCCGCCAATTCTAGCTCAAAAAATTTCAGAAATATTATATAATTAATACATATAGATGTATGCAATAACAAGTGTTATTTTGTTGGTATATAAGAAGCGAAGAAATAAGTTATAAAAAAATATTATCTGTAACTGTCACTTCTCTAAGAACGCATAAATATACATTATTTTGAAAGTAAAATACCCGAGCACTTCCCGAAAAGTCGTTTTTTTTTTTTGCTATAGCTTCGGGTCCGTGCAATCGTCGCTTCTCATTAAACGCATAAATATGCGTTCTATCCGAAACCAGCATTTTAATTCTCTTGCTCTTTCATATAAGTGCATGCTTTAGTTGCATTAAGAAGTTTGCTTGACGCAGTTGTGAAATTCATTTTAATAAGTATGCAAGGTAAGAAAACATATTATATCTATTATTAAATAAGATAATTCATTTAAGTTTCAGATATATTAACAACATAGGGTAAGCCATTTCCATAATAAAATAAATAATATATTACTTTTATTTCAGATCTGGTATGTATACGTAAATATAAAAAATATAATATTTATCGTTTCAGATTTCGTCTATTTAACATAAGGTCATTACATTAAATTTTTTTTTATTTCAGATAATATTTGCGTTTTATGGTAAGTGTATATAATTTTAGTTTCCCGTTTATTATTTTTTTAACGTTATTTAATTATTGCATTTAAAAACAATATTATTATTTTCAATATAATTGCAAGCTTTCTTCACTTATCACATAAAAAAATGTATTGAACGATTTAATTCACCTACATATATTATGTATACATGTCAAAAGCAAGAACAGTTCTTGATGTATGCTACAGATGTGTTCTTTAAGCCTTCTTTCATAACAGTTATATATCTGTTATCAATGGGATATTTTGAAGCGGTATTTTGCATGAAAGATACATTCTTACAGAACCGTTATTGATGTGTGCTGCAGATAGGTTATATAACGCTTCTTTTAGAAACTAAAGTTGAAAGCGAAACCCGATATACGTTATTTATATGTTGCGAAAGAACTGTTGCAGCATACAAAAAAATATCTGTTGTTTCATGCCATATTAATCTGAAAGGAAGACTGCAAGTATGGAGAATGCATTCATTACTGTCAAAAAACGCATAGAAATGTGCTTTTTGGAAGCAGCCAGGTCCGACTGGGTTGAATCATGTGTAATATTATGGGGTACGATCATATATATATGTAAGGAGAAACAGTAAAAAAGCAGAAGTTGAAAGAGCACGCATTAGAAGTTTTCGGTTGTCGTAATCAAGTCCCGAGTATTCGAAATTGAGTCGAGGTTTTGTTATATGTCGCGGAGGGTTAAATTCGTGTAAATATCAAGCTGTAAACTAACTGTGAAAACCATACCTTATCAACATTATATCTATCATATTCAATAAAATTATATTACATTTGGGGGCTCAACCAAACCTAAAAATCACGAAAAGTTGCGCGGTTGCCAAATTTCCGCAACGATTTCATCATCCAGCGAGTACGAAAGCATGAGAGAGGAAGAGGAAAAAAAGAGACAAGCATCTGGTGTACTAACAAGAACCTAGTTAAAAAACCAACAGCTCTCTCTGCTAGATATAGAAGGCATACGGAGCGAGGCTGAACACAGAAAAAGCGGTGCACAAGAAGGAACAAAGCCACACAACTGTACCGAAGGAGACGCCAACTTAACGGAGGAGATGAACAACAGAAGCTTGCAACAAATAATACAGTTGCTCACCCTTAAAATCGAAGCTGATGAATGAATGAATGTAAAATGAATGAACCTAAAATTATAGCTGTAAATTTTTCACAAATAGTGACGAACTTTGACGGAGAAACAATACCAGTGGAGCAGTGGTTTTGAACAAAACGCAGACGCCTACGAGTTAAGTGTGAAGCAGAGATATGTGCAAGCGCACGGAAAAATTACGAAAATAGCAAAACTTTTCCTGGAGTCGGTTTTGGTCAGCACTTATGATCAACTAAAGAGTGTTCTAACGGCAGAGTTCAAACGCGTACTTCGGAGCGCCGATATTCATAAAAATTTGGCCGAGAAAAAGAAAAAGAGACACGAGAACTTTCATGAATACGTTCAAAACATGAAGAAGATTGCAGCAATGGGACCAGTTGACGAACAATCTGTGATCGGATATATAGTGGACGGATTGGACATCAAGAAGGAATATAAATTCAATATGTACGATTGCGGATCGTATCAAGAATTGAAAGATAAGTTCGACGTGTATGAGCGCAAGTGTAGTGGTAAGAGAGAGGAACGACACTACAGTAAGGGTCCAAAAACGTGTCTGGCGAGAAAAAAGTTTCTCGTTGCACAGGTAGTAAGGAGAGTGAACGTTATCAAGGATACGCAGCGCCGTATTCAACCGCTTCGTTAACAGCGTTTTTCAAGACTTGATCACTCGTGATGTTATGCAGATATACGTCGACGATATCATAATATATGAGCAAACGAACGAAGATTGCATCACAAAGCTGAGGGTGGTGCTACATGAAGCTGCCAAGTACGATTTTTGTCCCAGTTGTGTCATTTTCTTCAGAGCAAGATACACTTCTTGGGACACACAGTGGAGAACGGTCAAATTTGGTCTGGCCAAGAGAAGACACAAGCAATTAAGAACTTTGCGTACCCGAAGAACATTAAAAGGCGTTCAATCTTTCTTGGGACTTACAGGTTTTTTCGAAAATTTATTCGCGGATATGCCCATATCGCACGACCTTTAACGGAGCTGTTAAAGAAAGGAGCTGAGTTCAAATTTGAGAGCCGTGAGAAAAACGCAATGAATCAGCTAAAAGACAGTTTATCTAAGGAACCAGTCTTACGTTTGTACTGCAGAGAGGCAGCCACAGAACTCCACACAGATGCTTCAAAAGATGGCTTTGGGGCTGTGCTTATACAGCGGATTGACGAGGAACTTCATCCAGTCGCCTATTGAAGCAAAAGGACTTCAGATGCAGATGAAAAACGCCACTGCTACACATTGGAGGTTAAAGCCGCCTATCTCGCCCTCAAGAAATTCCGTCATTACCTATTGGGGATGCCATTCAAATTGGTAACCGACTGTGCCGCTTTTACAATGACAGTAAAGAAAAAAGATGTACCACATGAAGTTGCGCAATTACAGGACTTTGATTTTCAAGTCGAGCATCGGTCAGCAGATAGGATGAAGCACATTGACGGTCTCAGCCGTTATCCTCAAGATGCTTACGCTATTACTTCAGAAATTTCTGCTCGCCTCAAGATCGCCCAACAGAAGGATGATTCATCAGCACTGTCTTGGAAATTCTGAAAACTCGCCCCTACAAAGATTTAAAGCTTAAGGGAGATGTTTTGTTTAAACATTTCAACGGGAACGATCTGCTAGTAGTCCCAAAAGCATTGGAGCATGAAATCATTACAGAGGCGCATAATATGGGACACTTCTCACTGCAAAAGACATTGCACTCGCTGCGTCAACAATTTTGGATCTCACACATAGAGAACAAGGTTGCTCAGGTCATGAGCTCCTGCATAAAGTGCATTATATGCAAAAAGAAACTGGGAAATCAGGAAGGTCAGCTTTATTGCATTGAAAAAGAGGACAGTCCACTACACACGTTGCACATAGATCACTTGAGACCTATGGATGCAACAAGCAATACAAGTATATTTTCGCAGTGGTTGATGCTTTTAGCAAGTTCGTGTGGCTGTTTACAACAAAAACTACAAATAGCGATGAAGTTCTCAAACACCTTAAGGATTGGTCAGCTATCTTTACCCATCCCGTATTGTTAGCGACAGAGGAGTAGCCTTCACATCCAATATTTTTATGGACTTCGAAAATGAAAACGGAATCGAGCATGTCTGGACAACTACTGGTGTACCTAAAGGAAACGGCCAAATAGAAGGGGTAAACCGATGCATCCTTTTAATTATATCCAAACTGTCGGCTGAGGATACCTTGAAATGAAATAAATTTGTTCCGCAGGTTCAGAGAGCCATAAACTCTCACGTCAACTGTTCCACAAAGAAGACGGCGTTTTTGCTTATTTTCGGTGTAAAGATGCGAAGTAAGACCAACGATAACTTGCTTTGCTTGCTGGAGCAAGAGTTGCTGAACGATTTTGAAGCACAGAGAACCATAGAACGCGTGGAGGCAAAATTTAAAATTCAGAGGGCGCAGACGAACTACAAGAGCTGCTACGACAAAAAGCGCAAAAACGAGAGCATTTACAAAGAGGGCGATTTATGAGCAATAAAGCGCACACAGTTTGTGGCCGGGAAGAAACTTGCGAGCACCTATCTTGGACCGTATTTGGTAACGAAGGTGAAAAGAAATGGACGCTATGATGTAAAAAAAAGCTGCACAAGGTGAGGGTCCAAAATCGACGTCTACGAGCTCCGACAACATGACGATGTGGAAGTTCTTAAACTGGAACAAGTATGATTTGTCGTCTGGGACAGACTCAAGTGGCCAGGATGACCGAATGTATAAGACAGTGGAGTTCCTGCCGTCTGGCAACCCCATGCAAGAGAGGCATAACAGAGGATCTAGAGAGCAGAGAAACAGTAAAAAAGCAGAAGTCGAAAGAGCACGTAGTAGAAGTTGTCGGTTGTCGTAATCAAGTCCCGAGTATTCGAAATTAAGTCGAGGTTTTGTTATATGTCGCGGAGGGTTAAATTCGTCTAAAGATCAAACTGTAAGCTAACTGTGAAAACCATACCTTATCAACATTATATCTATCATATTCAATAAAACTATATTACCTACATATATATATATCAGACAATGTTGGGCAAAAGGTCCTGTTGACTCACCCTCGGTTATACCAACGTTGAGAGCTCTCTCTTTTCGGAGTTGAGGTTTTATTTGTTGGAAAAGTTAAGTAGAATTAAGCACACATATATGTATATAATATCCTACTAAGGGTTTGGTGTATAAATTCATTCACTAAATTCACAAAAAAAAATATTATATGTGTTGGTATTGAAAAATGTGTTGATAGGTTGAGGAAATTGTTTATGTTGTTGCGGTTTTGCTTTTACACCTGCCATAAAAAGTCTGCGTACAAGCCTTACGCCAAACTTTGACGGCAAAAAAAATTAAAGTTGACGGCAAAAAAAAGTTTCCTCCAATCAAGATCAATGTCTTTTGATATTTGTTTACATAATAAATTTCACGTGTTGTCACAAGATGAAGGTGAAAGAAAAATTAGCAATATACTAAAAATACTCTTCCGAATCAGACGTTTTTATTGGAGCTCCTTAAAAAATCAACGTTTTTCACCAAAAAATTTTCAACAACTGTTCTACTGTCGTCGCGAGTCCCTAATAAGTGCCACGCAAAGTTGCTGCTGCTGGAAAAACACACAGCTGGATATGTAAACAATATAATTATCAATTTCTGCAACAATCCAAACTTTTTGAGTGTCTGTGTGTGTTCAACTTTCTGTCTCCGCTCTCAATTTGTTCAAGGCTTAAAAGAGCTGCAGCAACTACAACAATTAGTTTTTCGAAATAGCTGTTGCACAGGCGCACTAGAGAAAAAATCAGCAAGCAAAACGAGTAAGCGGCAGAAGAAAGGTTGCTGAATGTGTTATCTGAAGAAATTGACAAGAAATTCGACGCTAAACTCTGCCATCTATCTGGAGCTGTGGCAGACATGGTATACGAGTCCAACAATTGGAAAAAAAACACGGCCAACCGTTTGGATAAACTGAAGCGGGAGATGGAGGAGCTCCGTGCCCTGAAAGCCAAAGTAGGGACGGTTGAGGAGAAACTTCTTGCGGAAAGCGAAGCGTGCAAATTAAATATCTCAATCGTGATTAGTTAAAAAAAATATATTTTTTATTTTTAATAAGCACTTAATCACTATTACATTAGGTCGAACTTATTTCACTGCTCTTTTACTTTTACTCGGATTTATCAACTGCTTCAATTGGATCTCAAAAATCGACTGCCTGCCCTCTGGGTCATTGATTAATAATCAAACCTCGGCTTAAGAGATCTATCCCTAATATCCCAAAATATTGTCAAAGAGAATGACTCCCAATTGATAAAGAGAATGGACTCAAGAGAGTCGGAAAATGGGATGATGCAATTAGTCAATTGATTTTGCAATTCGGGCTTGGCCGGAAATTGATGTTTATTTTAGCGGACTCAAGGGATCGCTTCGGAACCCGATGTTTACAATATCGGCTGGGATGTTTATAGCATCCGTTAGATTCGGACCGCGTGAAATTGATCTGGGTGGGAAAGAAATTGCTGACCACGGGTTAATCTTGGGTCTTGACAGAGTTCTATGGGAAATAAGCACTCGGCTCAAAGTTGTTTACAAGTAGGGTAAGAACCCTTAAGTAATGTGTCATATAACTCCCCCCATTCTAAATTGAATCGTCCCGATTTATTGGAACTGATGGGTATATTGAATGTAATTGATTGGTTAATTCGAAGATGATATTTTCTTCTAGGGTGTTACCATTGTCGGGAATATTATTTATATCATTTTCGGACATATTGTTTTCAATTTCTATATGAATTTGCCTTGGTTTGAATATTAAAAATTTTCTGAATTTGATTATAACCATAATGATTAAATATATAAGTGTGACTATGATTAATATTAACGTAATTGGTATTTGAGTTTGTTTGATTTGAACAAATGGATTTAGTATGTTAATATTATCGAACGAGAGTTCCGAATCATTAGATATAATATATTCGGATATTAAAAAATTTGTATATTTTGGAGCAGTGATGTATTCCAATATCTTATTTTCTACATTGGTGTAAGATATATTATTAATTTTAGTGGTGCCATTAAAAGTTATTAAATATGAACCAATTA
>VNJW01006315.1:0-22363 GCA_008042615.1 Drosophila auraria
CATTTACAGCCGGTACTGCCTGATCCCCTCGAGAAACTGGCCATTTACAGCCGGCACTGCCTGATCCTCTCCAGAAACTGGCCATATTTGCAACCGGCTCTGCCTAATCCTCTCCAGAAACTGGCCATTTACAGCCGGCACTGCCTGATCCTCTCCAGAAACTGGCCGTTTACAGCCTCCTACTCACAATTTTACATAATTTTTTTACCCAGTGTCAAATAATTAAGAATGATTCGTTGTTAAACTAAGAACTTTTGTGTATTAAATTGAAAATTATTCGGTCTTAAATGAAGTAAATTTTGCACTTTCCTTGAGCATAAAATGTATTCAAAAACGTAATTAAATACTTAATATTAGTATTCGCATTCTTAAAAATTTTACTTGAACTGAGTACAAAACGACATCTAATTAAGTACAAAAAGTTCTCGGTCGTTATTTGAGTACTTTTTACTTACCTTAAGTGCATTTTTACTTAAAAATTCTCTCTGTGTACTGGAGTATTCCAAAAAAAGCGAAAAGACGCTTAATATGATTAAAACATGTGCATAACTTTTTTATAAAAATAAGTGCCACGCAAAATAGCTCAATGAGCGACGAACAAAAGAAAAAGCGTAGAAGCTCCGTTAGCCTGGGAGACGGTTATTTCTTGTATCTTTCGACAGCAACGAAAAGTCTACAAAAAGCAACCGTCTACTGGCGGTCGATACCCGACAAGCATCATCTTGCTCACCCGCTCTACTCACTCCTACTTCTACGTCTTGGAGTTCTCAGTGTAAAACCCCCCCACCATTGGATTCGACGCATAGTGCACCAACAACAAGCAATGGCAAATTTTCGGCAAATGCTGCAAAAGTAAAAGCAACAAATACAGTAACGGCTGCAAAAGCAACAGCAACAACTAGAGCAACGGCCAATACCGCTGAAAAGACTGCGATGTCATCGACTGCAGTGCCAAATGCAATGGCAGCGAAAACTGCAAGCTCCAAAGTCAATAGCTGCAAATTTTCAACAGCGGCCGCTGCCATGCAGACCGGCATATATCGCTACATTAATTAAGCGTAAGCTTTGCCCGCAGAACAACGCAGTCGGTAACAAGCCAAAGTTAAATCTTGTACAAAAAGACAACGATCAACCCGGGAGATCTAACAACAGATTTACACTCTTAGCGGATGACTAACCGGAACTGGGTCAAGAGACCCAAGAGAAAGCAAAGCACCTACCAATTTACACTAGAAAGAAAAGCTCGAACGCCCTGGTCAACTAAATTGTTACGCTGCACTGTGGTCCAGAATCCCAAATTGGTGGCAGAAATTCAATTTTTTTTCAAGATTTCAGCAAAAACCATATTGGATTCCAGTAGAGTATTCCCAAGGGCAGTTGAAAAGCATATTTTTACAATTGATATTGAAGCCCTCGTGATGTAGGCAGCCCTGGAAGTCAGCTGATCATTTTGATTAAACTTTGCCTTTGCTAGCCTTGCAAGTAAAAGCCGATTTCAAATTGGTATAATTCAGTTATTTCTTTGACTATAAAAATAAAAAAACAAGGAAACAAAGAGAGGTATTTATAATAAGGGTGTATTTACACAATAATTGTTTAATGTGATTCGTCTTTGTTTATACATATGTGCTTTTGTAATGTGATATTTCCAGCAGTTCTAACCTCAAACTCGTTGTGTTTCGTGGAATAAAAGTATGTTGTATTTGTGTGTATTAGTTAAACTAACAACGCAATGTTGTTGCCTAATGTGCGAGTAATGCGACGGTATTAATATTGTTTGCCCGTTTTTGCCCTTTTCCTTAAAAATTGAATTTTTGTAGACAACATTGATTTTAGTTCCGCTGAATTACTTGAGTTTTGGCTCGAAACGGACAACGATAATGAAGATGATTTGGACACATATGAATGCATCGATGCCTATTCCCTCGATTAAGATGTGAAAAATGATTAATTAGTTTATTAAATGTATTTAAGTTTAATTCAATAGCAGAAAAAACAAAAAAGTTATGAATTTTAGTACAGGTTTGTATGGGGGCTATACCATCCAGTAATCCTAGGTTGCTGAAATTCACATGGTATGTGCATATTGGTCAAAAACTTATAGAGTCCGCATTTCAACTTGATAAATCAAAAAAAAAAGTTATGCTAACAAAAACATTAATTTTAATATGGCGCTTGTATGGGGCTACCACTCCTAGCGGTCCAGTTCGGACATATGTGCTTTGTGTGTGGCAAAGAAAACAATTTGCAAAATTTAAGCTCGCTAGCTTACAAATTAGAATTTCTGCCACTTATTTGGGATTCTGGACCACAGTGCGCTGGTCGGGGATAAACAATTTTTATGTTGTTCCGATTCCTAAAGGGAATATACACGACACCAAACTTCAAACCAAATCTGAAGAACATTTCCAAGCTGTGTCCAAATACCTTGATGAATCTGAAAAAAATTATTACACGTACCAAATAAAAAGCAGCAAGGGCTTTAAAGCAGTACTAAAAGGAATCGAGCCCGATGTAACCCCAACGAAATCCAAGATGCCCTTAAAGAAAAGGGTTTTTCCGCTAATAACGTTAGAAACATCTTAAACAAAAACAAAAAGCCGCAACCATTCTTTAAGGTCGAACTGGAGCCAGACAGCAGAGCCTTGAAGAAAAATGAAGTGCACCCCATTTATAACCTGCAATTCCTATTGCACCGAAGAATTACGGTGGAAGAACCACTTAAAAGGAACGGCCCAGTGCAGTGCACAAATTGCCAAGAGTATGGACACACCAGGACATACTGCACACTTCGACCTGTCTGTGTGGTTTGTAAAGACTTCCACAATTCCGCAAACTGCCCTGCTAACAAGGAAGAAGAAATGTGGAAACTGCGGAGGACACATACGGCAAACTAAAGGGGCTGTATGGTCTACAAGGACCTGAAGAGTCGCATTCGACGAGTGACAGCAACTCGCCATCAGAATACACGAAACGTGTTCACAAATTCACAAACGACGACGGACGTATTTTTCGCCAAGGCCGCAAGATCCTTATTTGCTCTGCTGAACGCCTAAAAGGTCTTCTCCTACCCGGATGCTCTTCGAATAGGTATGGAAAACCCATTCCAGTCTAATCTGAAAAACGTTCAGCAAGCCCCAGGACAGCTACAGTCGAGTGTGACTGACTGTAAGATACCCGGTACCCAAAGCATTGTGGGTGAAATTAAACAGCACATGAACATGGAAAAAAGGAAATGTTGACAAATAGAGAAAAATATTGCTAGAAACATGTTGAGCAACACTCAAAAGAGACAAATGTTGCTAGGAATATGTTGGGCAACTCTTAAAAGCGACAAATGTTGCTAAGAACATGATGAGCAACACCCAACAAAGACAAATGTTGCTAGGAACATGTTGAGCAACACGCACGTGCGCGCGCTCTCTCTCTCAGAAACTTTATTGCTTAATAACTTCTATGTTTATTATCCGATTTTACTTAAATTTTCAGAACACGTCCACGATTGCCTACTTATTAAGCCTATCTATTTACTTTACGCCGAAAATCACGCATATGGTTATATACCGGTTATATCTGCGTGCAACAGATTCCAATGTTGTCACCAAATTTGGTAACTCTAGCTCTTATAGTCTCTGAGATCTGTTGTTTCACACGGACAGACAGACGGACAGACAGACAGACGGACAGACGGACAGACGGACATGGCTAAATCGACTCGGCTAATGACGCTGATCAAGAATATATATACTTTATAGGGTCTGAGATTTCTCCTTCTGCCTGTTACATACATCCTCGGTTGGCACTAACATATAATACCCTTGTACCCTATGGGTACCGGGTATAAAAACCACAGTTCCTGAATGAAATCTTATCGACGTTATGCTCTCTGAGGGACAATTTATGGACTTTTACAACTCACTTGGAGATCGCTTCATAGCTGCAGGAGACTATAATGACTGGGGATCGCGCTTCGAGACTCCCAAAGGAAGGCAATTATATAATGCAATCATAAACTTAAGCAACAAATTGGACTATGTTTTCCCTGGTAGCCCAACATATTGGCCAGCAGACCCTCGAAAGATGCCAGACTTAATAGACTTTGCGGTGACAAAAAATATTCCACGCAACATTATAAGTGTCAAAGCGCTTTCGGACCTTTGATCAGACCATGCACTAGTGCTAATAACTCTTCTTCAAAGCCCAGAAATAACCGATCATCCCCACAGGCTAACGTCGCACAAAACTAACTGGCTAAAATATAAGAAATATGTGAGTTCCCATATTGAACTAATCCCGCAGCTCAACATCGAAGCGAATATCAACTGCTCTACTGATGATCTTGAAGACATACTCATGGCAGCAACCACTATTTCAACACCACCAAGGAAGTACGTACGTACGAATTCAAAACTAATCAACAAATTGAACAGCTTGTCATGGAAAAGAGGCGTCTGCGACGTGCTTGGCAAACCAACAGATCGCAGTCTTCAAAACAACATCTTAAAAAAGTCACTCGCATACTAAACCAAGCCGTGAAACAAGACGCTTAAAATGCACAACTACGGTACATCGAAAAACTTTTGCCAACCAGTACAAAGCATCCTTTGTGGAGGGCCCACCCAAATCTAAGCTCTTTAATGGAAACAGTCACCGCGATAAGAAAATCATCAGGTTGCTGGGCACGCAGCGACGAAGATAGAGCCGAAACATTTGCTTCACATCTCCGAAGTGTCTTCCAGCCAAACCCGGCACTAGTCCATTTGACCGATTGTACTTCATATTAAAAGGCAATTTAAAATAATACATACATACATACTATAACTACTTCGATACTTCTTAAAATAAATCGCCGCTCGCCTTAGCTCCCATAAGCCGCTAGGCAAACGATTTTTATGCAAGAAAGGTCAGAGTTCAAATCCCGCTCATTCCAATAATTTTTTTACATTTTCATTTAAGATTCTCATTTATTTTTTCTCCTTTTTATTCAATTAATACATTTAATATCAGTTCTGTCAAAGTTGGGTTATGAAAGTAAATTTGGTTTTTTTTGTCATTTCTTGGTCACGCTCGTTCTTTTCTGCAGTTTGGCGCAATTTTCTTGGTCAACAGAAAATCTCTTTTCTTTTTCAGACACACTTGCTTGTGCGTTTCTATTACAATGAACAAATCGCCTTCTTATTGAACAAGTGTGGAAGTGTGTATATTAGATAAAGTAGAGCATAGTCTAAAGGTCTAAGTTTTTTATGCAAATAAGGGGTAAGTTCAATTCCCGGAAAATCCAGGATTTTTTTTTAAATTTTTATTTTCTATTCTTATTTATTTTCTTTTTTTCTTTTTTTTCCATTAATACATTTTATGTCAGTTCTGTCAAAGTTGGGTTATGAAAGTGAATTTTGTTATTTTATTTCTATTACCATTTCTTGCTTACGCTCTTTCTGTTCTACAGATCTGGCGCCACTTTTTGGGTCAACAGTCGATATCTTTTCTCTGTCATCTATAATACTTGTCCATCTATATTACAATGAAAAGCATTTTCATATAGAATATGTAGAAGCTATTAGATGTGACAATTGCTAACAATTACGGAATAATCGGCATAGCCTAGAGGCTAACAATTTTTAATCAAGAAAGATTCGAGTTAAATTCCCGCAAAATACAAGGATTATTTTTTTAATTTTTATTTTCTGTTTTTTTTATTTTTTTCCTTTTTATTCAGTTAATACATTTCATTTCAGTTCTGCCAAAGTTAGGTTAACAGTTGTCGAAGCATACTTAGTATGAAGGTGGCCGCTTCACGTGTAATATAGGTAATGGCCCAGTTGTCTAAGCGGCTGAAACATTTATATTTTGCAAAATTGGTCCGAGTTTAATTTCGACACAAAACCAAAATATATGTTTTGTTTCATTTTTATTCTAAAATTTTTTTCTAGTTGTTTTCCTGGTATAAAAACGAAAGAAAAGGAAGAAATGCAAAAAAACAGAAAAAACAAGTGGGAAAGCTACAGTCGAGTGTGACCGACTGTAAGATACCCGGTACCCAAAGCATTGTGGGTGAAATTAAACAGCACATGAACATGGAAAAAAGGAAATTTTGACAAATGAAGACAAATATTGCTAGAAACATGTTGAGAAACACTTAAAAGAGACAAATGTTGCTAGGAACATGTTGGGCAACTCTAAAAAGCGACAAATGTTGCTAGGAACATGTTGAGCAACACCCAACAAAGATAAATGCTGCTAGGAACATGTTGAGCAACACGCACGTACGCTCTCTCTCTCTCTCTATCTCTCAGAAAAGTTATTGTTTATCATACGATTTTACTCAAATTTCATTACTACTTATTAAGACTATTTATTTACTTTACGCCGAAAATCACGCATATGGCTTATATACCGTTTTTTATTATTTTCGGGGGCGGAAGTGGGTGTGGTCAAATTTTAAAACAAACTTGATCTGCGTGCAACAGATTCCAATGTTGTCACCAAATTTGGTAACTCTAGCTCTTATAGTCTCTGAGATCTGTTGTTTCACACGGACGGACGGACAGACGGACAGACGGACAGACGGACAGACGGACAGACGACTCGGCTGGTGATGCTGATCAAGAATATATATACTTTATGGGGTCGGAGATTTCTCCTTCTGCCTGTTACATACATTCTAGGTTGGCACTAACTTATAATACCCTTGTACCCTATGGGTACCAGGTATAAAAACCATAAAAAGTTTTGGCGCGGTCGGGGTTTGAACCTACGATCTATACGGCTGCGCAGCTTGCGATAGCAGCGTGCTAACATTCTTACTTTATTCCTAATATCTAACATGTTTATTATCCGATTTTACTGAAACATTCAGAAAACGTCCGCGAAAACCTATTTATTTATGGAACTATTGAGCAAGTCATCACCTTATAACATCAGAGATACGCACAGCCTTCGAGAATCGGGAATACTGCAGCGCAATTTTCCTCGATGTATCTCAGGCCTTCGATCGAGTCAGGCTAAATGGCCTCATGCATAAAATCAAAACACACTTGCCTACACACACTCATAAGCTGCTTGAGCCGTTTTTTTTTCAACAGAGTCTTCGCAGTAAGGTGCAACGCAACAACATCTGACGACTACACTATTGAAGCTGAAGTTCCACATGGAACTCGTCCTTTATACAGCGGATATTCCCACAAACGAGCGGCTAACAACATCCACGTTCGCTGACAACACTGCGATCCTAAGTCGCTCGAGGTGCCCAACTCGAGCAACAACCCAACTATCAAATCACCTTATGGTATTTAAGAAGTGGCTATCTGACTAGATTGTTAAAATAAACAAACAAAAAAGTAAACGCATAGCTTTTACTCTCAACAGGCAAACATGTTCTCCTATAACGTATCTCCTGTAACCTGGCAAAGACACATCGAATGCAAGAAACTCCATCTAAAACTGAAAGCCAGCAGCCTCCACTGGATTTTAAACGCCCACTCGCCACTGCATCTGGACTACAAGGTCCTACTCTACAACTCCACTATCAAGCCTATCTGGACATTTGACTCCCAGTTGTAGGGGGAATGCGAGCAGCAGCAACATGGACATCATACAGCGCGCACAATCAAAAATTCTAAGAATTATCACTGTGGTGCCATGGTTTATTCGCAACCAAAATATCCACAGGGATCTCGGCATTCTTGCAGTAAAAGATAAATTTGACAAATAAAAAGCGACCTACATTTTTAAGGACTAGATGGACGTTGATGCTCTACGGACAGTACACTCAAGTGGCCCTTCGAAACCAAGCACGTACTTGTTAGGGTTAGGTGTTAATAGGCGCGAAGTAAAAGTATAGGTAAAAGAATTCGAGGAAACTAACCTCCACCATATATACTTATAGCGCGCAGCTCGATTGCTATCTTGCATGTGTACTAAGTGGGTTAGAATTAATGTTTTTAGTTTAGGAAGGCTATCTATAGATGAGGCTATTTTGTACAAATCACTATAATTTTTTTTACAATTATAATTGCACATAGTACTCTAAAGGGCTCATGCATTTCTTTCGAGGTTCTACAGTGGTGCAAAACTAAAGGCAAGTAGGATCTAGTGGTTCTACATGGTACGTGGAAATTCAACTGCGCCAAAAGATCGGTGCCTTCCACGTCACCACGGATAAGGTTATACATAAAGACAATGTCTAGCATCGTTCTACGGTTTGCTAAGGAGGGTAGGTTAATTAGGAGAAGTCTACTAGAATACGATGGCAACCAAAGGCTTGCATCCCAGTTTAAGATACGAAGAGCGAAAAGTAAAAAAGTCTCTTGAACTGACGCAATGCGTTTGCTGTGGACGTCCCACTGTGGACTCCAAACGCAAGATCCATATTCTAAAATAGGACGAACTATAGAAGTGTATACATTCTTTGTGACGTAGGGGTCATCGAATATCTTCGACCACAGTTTAATAAATCCAAGCACACCCCTGGCTTTATTCACAATGCACGAAATATGATCAATTAACTCCAGTTTAGGATCTAGGTGGATACCCAAATCGTCAACTAGAGCAGCAGTTCAGCGTATAAGTCGCAAGCATAGGAGAGACACGTGAGAATGTCATCAGCTTGCATTTGGAGCCCTTTAGGTTTAATAAGTTTGCATTGCACTTTGTTTGAAAGTTATTAAGATCTGTTTGTAAATCCGACTGGCAAGCGCCGTCCTTGTATTGCATGCAAAGTTTAACGTCGTCAGCGTACATGAGTACAAGTCGTTAATAAATAATGTAAAAAGTAAGGGACCCAGGTGGCTCCCTTGCGGTAACACGGAAAACATTCGATAAGTTGTTTTTAAATAGGACCTTTTGCGTCCTGCCATTCAGATAACTTGAGATCCACCTAAGAAGATCGACAGGAAAACCCATAAAGTCGAGTTTCCTAACAAGAAGGGAATGATGTCTACAAATGTTGTGGAAAGCCCCTTATAATGAAAGAAGTGAGCTCCAGAAGGTTAGTAAGCGTTGATCTTCGTTTAATAAATCCATGTTGGCATGGATAAATTACTGATCTACACAGGTGCTGCAAGTGGGGTGTAATTACGTTTTCAAAAAGTTATGGAATGGCTGACAACTTAGAGATTCCTCTATAGTTGTTAGCATCCACCTTGCTACCTTTTTGGTGGAGAGGAATCACGAATGATTCCTTCCAAATAAGGGGAAATTGGGAAGTTTCTAAGGATAAGGTTAACAATTTAAGGACGGGACTGCACAGGGACTTGGTACAATACCCAAGCACACAGCCTGGTATTCCGTCGGGACCTGGCGAATAAACCGGCTTGACACGTTGAAGATCCAAAAGAGGGGAGCTTTTGTTTAAACTAGGACTGAAGACTATGTTTGATTTGGGCATGGTATAAGACTAGGTTTGATTTAAATCGGATGACGGAGAATAAGTAGTTTGAAAAAACTGAGCAAAAAGATTGGCGATTGCCTGATCATTGTTGGCTGTCGTATTTTCAAATGAAAGCGAGGAAGGATGTTTAATAGGCGCGTTAAGCACGGTGAACTTAGACCGAGCCGCTAAATAGCGAGAATGGACAGCTTGAGAACCGTTGCGTTTAAATTAATATAAAAGATTGAACTTAATGTTTTTGAGGCGTGTCAACTCTTTACTAATCCAGGGAGGCTTATTTAAGATTGACGGATAGTACAACGGAACACATTCGGTAAAAAAGGAGTTCACGACATTGTCAAAAAAAATTCCAAGGCACCCATGTAGAGATTGGACCAACCAAAGTCATATTTGAAATTATTCAGCCGTCGAAAATCCGCTTTGCGAAAGCAGTGGACTTTCTTAGCTGGCTAAGTTTGATATTTTCCCTAGTAGTCAGTCAGCGAGTTGTTGGGATCCGCCCAAATGCGGTGTGCCAACCGTGGTTTTTTACGTTTAGGGGACTCATTTAATAGCTTAAGGCCATTAAACTGGGAGTCCATCGCCAGGAGCACCTCATTAGTTTTACGAAAACTAACAAGAACCTCCTCAAAACTATTTTTGGTTTGCCGCATAAATGACTTCATTTCCTTTTCAACCTACAGCAGTAGCGCAGTCCAATGTTTTTAGTAGTTTCAGCCGCCCCACTGTGGCTCATTTTCCGAAAACTCGTTGCAAAAGTCGGATTTCGGGTTGTTGAATTTAGCAAATGTTTTGATACCATTCAATTAGGAATTGATCAAGCTATTCAAAAACCAAATTTTATAATTTACATTTTTTTTGTACTTATAATCGCTGCTCAAAGTTTAACCATTTTTCTGTAGTTGCAAAAAGGTAAGAAAACTCGCTAAATCGACAGATTTAAATTTATTTTTCTAAAAAAGTAGTTAAGCTCAAAGAAAAAAAAATATTTTTCTGTTTTAAGGAACCAATTTTAAATCTGAATTAAAAAGAAAATGGAAATTTTTGTTTGCACTTCTATTTTTTTTTAGATTTAAAAAAAAAAGTCTGTTTTTTTCCATATTTTCTATTTTTAGTGGAAAATAAAAAAAAATGCCATATTTCGCCGAGCTCTAGATAATACTACAAATTAGTGGAGATATTCAACTAACAAACTAAAAAAAAAACACCATTGCTACAATTGTGCGCATTTCGAGTTATTGATAATTTATCATACCAACTCATGCTGCCAAACTGACCCTACGTCGTCGGCCAGTATGGCAAAATGCAGGGCAGCAAAAAGTATGGGTTCAAATACCGACGTTGCAAAAAAAAAATTTTTTTTTTTAATATATTTTTGTTTATAAATTTTTACAGAATGAGTATTAAAAAATATGTTTAATCATTTTGAATCAAAAGTTTTAGTTTGTCGAATTAATTACGCCTCTTTTGGTGGGCGTAACCTAAAAAACGTACTACCTAAAAAATTTTGGATATATGTTAATTATTATAAAAAAATATTAAGTAGATACCTTCAATAGATCAAAAGTTAATTATTTTGCAACGTGTTTTGAGAAAACGAGCCACAGTGCGCCCGGCCTGTGCAATCAATGCACTTGGTGTACACAACATTATCACAAAGGCAGTAACCGATATTAGGGTCATTATTTGAAATTACCTTCTTGCAGGTTTTAATTGCACAGATAATACTAGGGGACATTATAGTGACTTACCACTGTACCAGTTAGAAGATAAGAGAAAATAAGAGTAGTTACTTGAACTAAGAGAGAGCAAGAGAGCGAGTGTTAGGGGGCTTAAGTCGTCAAGCTGTAAAATCGGCGTAACGGATAAAGCACAAAGAGGAATGCAAAAATGCAGATAGGCAATCGCTACACAAAACTAATTTAAAATTAATATATGTAGTTCAGGTGTGCTCAAAGTTGCCTTACGGCAGTGCCCTTACCAGCACAAGCAAAAGAAAACACACGCACACATGTATCGACGCCGTTTTATTGCTACAAAATGAACACTGAGAGAAAAAAAAGTTAAATTAAAAAATTTAATTAAAATTTAATGCGAAGTAATCACTTGTCAATGCATCACTCATTTTAACGACAAGTCCACAATAAACTAAAATCAAACTTAATTCAAATTCTATCAAAAACGCAGCAAAAAAAATGTGTCAGTGCAGAGCCGAGAACAAGACAACAAAACTAATATACCCCTTATATAGTAATTAATACACAAAAACAGCTTCATGCACACGCGAAGTGAAACGGTGAATTAATATTGACACAAGATAGAAGTTTTAAATAACAGCAAAGACTTTACCAAAGTACGAGGCGCAAAACAAAAACACGATCGTTCACTTTGAAAGAGAAAAGCTTACTGTGCACCCAAATCATCTGGCAAGAGGCTTGACTCGGGTTTCCAGCAGAATCCGACTACTACGAAGCGACCTTTCAGCCCAGCAAATCTTTAGAGCCGTATTATTGAAACCAAACATTCTAGTCGAAATGCTTGTAACATTAAAAGGTGAGCAATTATAATGTTCTAGGAGGAAAACACAAGTTTTTTATAAATATACCTATAATACTTTTACCACTTAAAAATGTATAACACTGTTAAAAGAGTGGCAGCCCTTTTGAACCGATAAATAAACAATACTTGGTTTTAAAACAAACAATGAAAAAAAGTAAAGTCATTTAAACATTCCGTTTACTTTCCAAAACATTCAAACATTAATTTGAGCAATTAAAACAATTAAGTATTTCGATAACAAAACGATAACAAAAAGTTTGTAAAAACCGGAGCACCTGAAAACGAATACGTTCGTTTTTGGTCGGAAACGAAAACCGGAACCTGCCTGATAAACATAAATTTGAAGCAATTAAATGAAATTAATTTTTTGTATGACCTTCCAAATTTCATATACTGTGGGGCATTATTTGATATATCCGCCATATAACCGATTTGGCAAATTTACCCGGTACCAAAAGGGTAGTTAGTTCGTTGCAAACCGGTGGAAATCCTCTGGCTGCCTCTGGATGCTGCACAGTTTTGGCAACCGAGTGATGCATCACTTGCCGCCCAGGATCTTGCAGTATCTAGCTAAGGTGTTGGGCTGGAGCCTCCGACCAGCACAACGAAGCGTCCAGACTTTGAAGGCTGCTGGCGAAAGATCCTGCCACACCAGGCCTGCTTTGTGGCCCGGATGGTACATTCGCAAAAGATAGCAAGGAATCTCTGGAACTCCTCATGAACACGCACTTTCTGGGCTACCTGAACACTGATGATGAAGGTGAGAACTCCACCTCCAGCATCAGTGAGGAGCCGGGAGGCAATTAACTACTGCTCGCCGAAAGACAAAAAGCTGGAGCGACTCTTGGATACTTACCTTAGAAGTAAGCTAACTTCTCACACTTTTAGCAGGACTCAACACGCCTACCTTAAAAGTAGTCAGCACAATTGAAACACACTGCAGAGGAAAGAGTTTACGTTGGCGGCATTTCTAGACATAGAGGGTGCCTTCAACAATGTCAGGATCGAGTCTATAACTACGGCACTCGCCACCATAGGCTCACACCCGATTGATAAATGCTCAACTCTGCGCATCGACCATTAAGGCAAGAGCGACCAGGGGAACCCCGCAGGGAGAAGTCATATCCCTCTTGTTACGGAATCTGGTCCTAAACGACCTTCTTCCAACAATCAGTAAACTTTTGAAACGGTCTGGGGGCCAGCCCACAAAAGACCCAGCTTGTTCTGTTCACCCGAAGATACAAGATTACGGGCTTTACACTCCCAACGCTGGGGGGAACACAGCTCAAGCTATCAAAGGAGGCAAAATACCTCGGAGATATACTTGACTCTAAGCTCTTCTGGAAGAAAAACTCAGAGGAGATGAAGTACAAAGCCATGCTTGCCTGGGTGTAACAGGATGTATTCGTTCTACCCCCCAAACAGAACTTGATGTGATACTTAACTGAAACCTATTGGAGTTTTTCCTGAAGCATATGTCAGCAAGGAATGCGATAAGGCTTCAAGCCCAACGCCTCCTCAAGCCTACCAAATTGATACATACCCTGGGCGACAACCCGAGGAACGTATCGATCTACGGCGATAGCCAAGCAGCTCTAAAAAATCAAACTATTCCGAGACACAGTTATGGCACTGAACCGATGTCAACCGCACTTAATCAGACTTGTCTTGGTACCAGGACACATGGGTGTCCCAGGTAACGAGGCGGCTAATGAGTGCGTTAGATCCGGCTCAGCATCATCAACAAGTCTCGCTGTAACCGACTTAAAGAAGTCGATCCAACATGACCTAACGGAACTCAAGGGTACCACAAGGACAGTGGCCGCTGAACAATGGGCAACAGCAACTGGTTGCGAGGTGTCCAAAGCACTATGGCCAAGATATAATCCAAAATGCACTTCCGAGCTCCTACACTTCACAAAGAACAGGATAAGTGTGCTTATAGGAGTATCTGGCGCTCTTCATGGACTCAACCGGGTGGTTCAGGTGGCTCCCGCAACCAAACGGAGCTGGCCATTAGATGCCAGACAAAAGAACCCGACCCTCCCTCTAACTAAATATCAACCTCCTCCCATTCCTAGCTCCTTCTATTGTTCTTTCAGACAACACAGTTGACCAAACGGTCACTGGGTGCTATCGACGCAAGTCGAGCTGTCTGGTCATCCTATTTTATCCAATTCGCTGCAAAAACAAACTTCAGCCCAACAATCAGACCCCTAGGCTATAACTTATATTATGTAATGGCAGTCGCACTATGTTTTTCTTGCGTTTTTATACCCTCTACCCAACCGAGAATATTTAGCCATGTCCGTCTGTCCTTGTTGGTAAGCAGATCTCAGAGACTATAAGAGCTAGAGCCACCAGATTTGGTGACAGCATTCTAATCCGTTGCACGCAGATCAAGTTTATTTTAGAATTTGGCCACGCTCACTTCGGCCCCCGAATATCATACAAAACGTTATAAAAGCCATAGTCGTTATTTTCGGCTTAAAGTAAATAGGTAAAATAAATAAATAGGCTTTCGCGGACGTTTTCTGAAAATGTCAGTAAAATCGGATGACAAACATAAAAGATATTAGGAATAGGGTTAGAATGTTACAAAGCCCCCCTAAAACGCTGCTATTTCAAGCTGCGTAGCCGTCTAGGTCGTGGGTTCGAGCCCCGACCGCGTCAAAACTTTTTATGGTTTTTTTTTTTCTGTTTTTTATTGCATTTCTTCCTTTTCTTTCTATTTATTATACCCGGAAAACAATGACAAAAAAATTTAGAATAAAAATAAATAAAAAAGAATTAATTTTGGTTTTGTATCGGAATTGAACTCGGGTCAATTTTCCAAAATGTTAACCTAATTTTGGCAGAGCTGAAATAAAATGTATTTACGGAATAAATAGGAAAAAACTGAAAAGCCAGAACATCAAAATTAAAAAAAAAATGAATTGGATTTTGCGGCGTTTTAACTCGAATCTTTCTCGCTTAAAAATCGTTTGCCCACCGCTTAGACCTCTAGGCTATGCCGTTTATTGCGTAATTGCCAGCGATTGTCACATCTAATAGCTTCTACATTTTCTTAATGAAAAGATGCTTTTAATTGTAATATAGTTGGACAAGTAATATAGATGAAAGAGAAAAAGGATCGACTTTTGACCCAAAAAACCAGATTGACCCAGATCTGTAAAACAGAAAGAGCGTAAGCGAGAAATGGCAAAAAATAAAAAAAATTCACATTCATAACCTAAATTTGACAGAACTTATTTAAAATGTATTAATGGAATAAAAAGAAGAAAAAACAAGAAAGAAAGCTAACTTCGGTAAACCGAAGTTTGTATAGCCTTGCAGTCTGCAGTTGGATCATTAAAAATCGATCCATTTTGGTAATGTTGAAAAATATCAAATTATGTAAATTTTGTAAATTTTACATTTTACATGTAGAATTTTACATTTTTATATAAATCGACCGATCGTTTGCGTGGCAGCTATGGCAGCTATATGATATAGTTGTCTGATCTTAATGAAATTAAAACCGTAACTCTATAACCGTAAAACCCGCTATATCTTGAAATTGATTGATATACGTTAAAAAACAACGAAGTTAAATTTTTTTTTACATTAATTTCGGCATCATTCCAATGGCAGCTATAGGATATAGTGGTCCGATTTCGTTCCGTTCCGACATATATACTGCGTGCTAAAGAAATAAGACTATACTGAAAGTTTCAGCCAGATAGCTCAAAAACTCGCGTAGAAACCGACAGACAGACAGACAGACGGACACACGGACAGAAAGACAGACAGACAGACAGACAGACAGACGGACATGGCTAGATCGACTCGGCTGGTGATGCTGATCAAGAATATATATACTTTATGTGGTCTGAGATGTCTCATTCACTGCGTTGCAAATATCATGGCAAAATTATAATACCCTCTGCAAGGGTATAATAAATCAGAATCTAACATAAATATTAAACAAAATAATTTTTGGATTTTCCGGGATTTGAACTCGGACTTTTTTTGCATAAAAAACGTTAACCCGTCAATTAGACCGCTAGGCCATGCATGGGAGCTAATTTGAGTGGCTATATATTTCAAGAAGTATCGAAGTAGTATTATATAGAATATATTGTTTCAAATTGCCTTTTAATGTAAAGCACAATCGTTAAGGTACCGGGTATCTCAAAGTCGAGCACACTCGACTGTAGCTCTTTTATTTTTTTATTTTGCATAAAGAAATAAACATAAATTTGAAGCAATTAAATCAAATGCATTTTTTATATAGCCTACCAAATATCACATACTTTGGGGCATTATTTCATATAACCTGTAGAGAGCTTGTTCGAGCTTACAAAAAATAAAAAAAATAATAATAAATAACCGATCATACTGGCAACTTCAAAAATTGCTATCAGCTGAGTAGTGTCAACGTTGACAGATCTATATCTATATTTGGGGGTACCTTCCAAATCCACGCTCCCAGCTCAGTCTTTTCCACTTCGACCGCCATCCAGATCAGTTGTCTCCCGTTGATAGTTATCATTTATAGACCACTGCAACGTTGCCGACCCCGACAACCGGTAATCGGACCCAATTGTGAGTATCATAAGAGAACAGGGGAAGGCACAAGCTAAGTAGGTTATTTGTTTTAAATAGCGATAAACGGCTAAATTCTAGCTGCGACCGTAGAAGAGCACGTTCAGAGCACGTTCAGTTAGCAGATGCCAAGATCCCAAATTCAGGGTAAATATTTCGTCGTCGCATCCAATACAAGGGGAGTGCTAATTGATATTTCTTTTGCTCTGCGATATTTTTTTTTTTTTGGGATTAATTCAGAGGCTTGGCACCTGGAGCAGCCGTCAGCGTAAATCAGCGAGCAGCCGTCAGCGTAAGCAGCGACAGATCAGTGGATTAGAGGCTCAGATGTCCACCAGTATTTAAGAAAGTCCCATTGGAAAAGCTTAGGCGTCTTTACCAGTCTACGCTAAATTTCAGTAGCGACAATGGCTTAAATCTACGAACGGTGAACAAAAATATCGATAGAACCTAATACAAAAAAAAAAAACAAGTGAGAAAGCTACAGTCGAGTGACCGACTGTGAGATACCCGGTACCCAAAGTATTGCCCGTGAAATTTAATATCACACGGACATGAAAAAACAAAAAGTTGACAAATAAAGTCATATGTTACTAAAAACATGTTGAGCAACGTTCAAAAAAGACTAATTCTGCAGCTGTACGCAGCTGCATTACGAATTAATACTGCGCTCGAAAGCACGCAACACTTTTTTTCTCTACTGTCACCCAAAAGCTAAGTGCTCAGACACGCGAAATTATTCCTAAGCAGTGCGCTCTCTCTCTCTCTTTCTCTCAGAAACTTTATTGTTTAATAACTTCTATGTTTATCATCCGATTTTACTCAAATTTTCAGAACACGTCCCCGATTGCCTACTTATTAAGTTTATCTATTTACTTTAGGTCGAAATTCACGCCTATAGCTAATATACCGTTTTTTATTATTTTCGGGGGCGGAAGTGGGCGTGGCCAAATTTTAAAACAAACTTGATCTGCGTGCAGCAGATTCCAATGTTGTCACTAAATTTAGTAACTCTTGCTCTTATAGTCTCTGAGATCTGTTGTTTCATACGGACGGACGGACGGACAGACGGACAGACGGACAGACGGACATGGCTATATCGAGTCGGCTAGTGACGCTGATCAAGAATATATATACTTTATAGGGTCGGAGATTTCTCCTTCTGCCTGTTACATACATTCTCGGTTGGCACTAACTTATAATACCCTTGTACCCTATGGGTACCGGGTATAAAAACCAAAATATTATTTATAAGTGAAAAGAAAGAACAAGTAACGAAAAGAACAAACTAAAAGTGAATGTGCAATGTAAAGTGTAAATTCGCAGTTTAAACTTCGATCCACGTTCATGAAAGAAAAATAACGAAAAGCTTAAAGTAAATCAAATACAATGAAAATAAAAAGCAAAGAAAAACAATAAACATGCAAAAGAAGTCATCGACGAAATAACAATTTTAAAAGGAATGCCAGCAGATCTTTTGCCGCAGGATTGGATCGACTGTAAGTTGTCTTTCACACCTTTTTACCTTATATTGCCTTGTTCCAATACATGAAAATTTAAATTAGTTTTTTCCGTCGCCGGCCGTAAGCTATGCGCTTTCTGCAGCCAAGTAAATTTCTTCTTTTTCTTGATTATGCCATTGGAGCTTTTGAGCGGTACTTCTAAGTAAAGCTTGTCATAACTTCCACATTACACATGCAGCTAATAATAATGAGAACATGAAACACATTCGTTAAAAATTAATATATTCTGTTACTATATTATATATATATATACATATATATATTGCTGTTACTATTTATTTTATATTAACCCCGTTCTCTTCCAGCAATATGTTATCTCTCTTTGCCAGTGATTTGAAATGAAGTTCGAAATTAAATGCTTTAGAATTCAACATGTTTTGCCAATATTTTTAACTAAAATATAAATAATAAATGCTATTACTGTAAGAGGAAAATAAATTGAAGTTTAGGAATATTGTTTAAAAATTAAATATAGTATTATTACCCCGATAATGATGAAATTACTAGGATATTATTTACTCTAAGAATAAACGTTTATAAAATGAACATTAGCTAAATCTCTCCTTATCCGGGGGTCATTGAAATCAAAGTGCACTAGTAGGAGTAAACGCTAGTCACTCCAAGGGATCCTAAGTATGAATTGCAGGACGAATAGTCAAGTGTGTCCCTTTTATCTTTTGTTATCTTATTCTTCTGTTCTTTCCTCCCTTTAGTATTCTTCTCTCTAAGTCCCTCTCTTAGCCCTCATCCTTCCAAAAAT
The DNA here is from genome assembly GCA_008042615.1 of Drosophila auraria. Classification (NCBI taxonomy): domain Eukaryota; kingdom Metazoa; phylum Arthropoda; class Insecta; order Diptera; family Drosophilidae; genus Drosophila; species Drosophila auraria. Next base: position 18,818 of record VNJW01006315.1, read on the forward strand.
ATATAGTACGTGAACTTAAATTGTTTTCGACTAGCATACGAGCATTATAACGTGGCGGTTCATTAATTCTTAGCTAACCTACCCCATGCCGACCAGACTTATGAAAGACGAAGACATCGCGTGCTCGGCTATCACGTTTAGTTACCAACAGCTCTTTCTCAATAGATCGTTAAATGCTACAAGCCGCCATATAATCGATTTGGCAGATCGATTTTACACCACCTTTTTATACCCGGTACCCATACGGTAAAGGTTAGTGCTCACCGATAATGTTTGTAACAGGCAGAAGGAGAAATCTCCGACCACATTAAGTATCTCTGTTCTTGATCAGCATCACCAGCCGAGTCGATCTAGCCATGTCCGTCTGTCTGTCTGTCCGTCTGTCTGTTTCTACGCGAACTAGTCTATCAGTTGTCGAGCTATCGCGCTGAAATTTTTAGCATAGTCTAATTTCTTTCACAAGCAGTATATTTGTCGGGACGGCCAAAATCGGACAGTGTATCTTATAGCTGCTATTAAAATTATGGCAAAATTATATAAAAATAAATTTTAACTTCTGTGTTGTTCAACGTAAATCTATAAATTTTGAGATATATCGGTTTTTCATGGTTTTAGAATTACGGGTTTAATATTATTAAGATCGAACAACTTTATCAACTAGCTACTAAAACTCTATAATAAAACTTTCGGTTTAATATGGAAAAATATATAAACCAAATATTGAAATGCAACTTACATTTCAATTTAGTCTTCGGCTGTCGACACCTCATTGTATTACATTTTTTGGTATATTGTCTAAAGTTTAGGAGCTAGAAACTAGTGAATTACATCACAAGAAAGCTAATAAAATGTATTACTATTTACTATTTTTCTTACACTTTTTTTTAAAGCCAAAGTTACAGAACATTCTTGTACGCAGACTTTTTATGGCAGGTGTATATACTGCATTAGAAAGAAGGCTATATTAAAAGTTTCATTCAGGTAGCTCAAAAACTGACAGACTAGTTTGCATAGCAACGGACAGATAGACAAATGGACTGACGGTCATGGCTAGATCAATTCGGCTGGTGATACTGATCAAGAATATATATACCTTATGGGGTCGGAGATGCTTCCTTCACTGCGTTACAAACTTCTTCAAAAAATTATAACACCCTGCAAGGGTACAAAAACTGTGAGAGCGCGTTAGATATGTATAGTGAGGGAAGGAAAGAGAGACAAGCCGCACACTGACCGAAACTGAAATAAAAACACACACAGCTGCACATTACGCCACAAATTTATTTGAATTGGTGCTGGGTCAAAATTTAAATATTCCAGCGCGGCAGCACCAGCCACATAAGTGTACTAAAAGGCAACTGATTTTCGACCAACACTTATCGATTTCAATTTGTTTCAGCCCCAGGCTCGAATTCAGTTTTGGCTTCGGCTATGCTTGAGTTGCCATGTGTCCGACCCAATTCTCTATTTTCGGTTTCGACACCGTGTACTCCATCTAAATGTACGTAAATATGTACATATCGCCAATACAGCGGGACCCTGGGTGTCTCAGTCGATTGGTTCAAATAGTTTTCAACATGGTCTGGATCGCTTTCCACGTCGCGATGCTAACAAAACCGCTGGCGAACCCCCATCAACGCATTTTTCGGTTATCGATGAATTTTATGGCCTGATTGAGTTGAGTTGTGCAAGGGAACATGAAAAACGCCAACAGTTACTTTCGTTCATTATGTTCTTATAATCCCCTGGCATTACCTCTCCGGCTTGACGATTTGACCTGAGTCAACATTGAACTAGTGATGAATTCTGCTGTTAACTGAGCTAACCGAGAGGAAAGAGAACAAAATGTAATATATACATTGGGAATACGGTCAACAAAATGTGTAAGCAGTTAGTCATCCCAAGAAATTTCCTAACAATTTATGAACAATGGAAATTTCGAATTTATAAAAAAATATAATAGTAATATAAAATAATAAAATAAAAATAAAAAATAAAAACAAAAATTGTTAAATTTATATAATACTTTGGTTTAACTTACCTATTAATAAACAGTAGCTCCATATTTTTTTAGGTTCTAAAAAAAAAACAAACAATATACATATAACACTCTGGACGGCCGGACAATAAGCGCCGAGAGTGTGCGCAAGGCGACTACTTGTGTGTATGACTAAAGCTACGGAAACGTGCTACCTTAGGGCACCCATAGAGTACATGGGTATTATAACTTTGTGCAAGCCGAGAATGCATGTAACAGACAGAAAGAGGCATCTCCGACTCCATAAAGTATATATATTCTTGATCAGAAAAATTAGACGAGTTGATTTAGCCCTGTTGGTCTGTCCGTTCGTGTTGGTCAACAGATCTCGGAGACTATAAGAGCAGAGCCACCATATTTGGGGACAGCATTGTATTCCGTTGCACGCAGATCAAGTTTGTTTTGAAATTTGGATAATTAAAAAAAAAATTTAATATCGGATAATAAACTTGGGATATATTATGAAATAAAGTGGGAATTTCAGAAAAAGGTCTAACAGACACTTAATGCTTGTTGCGAAGCTGCAAGCAGCCGACCGGGTCGAGGAATCGATCCCCTAGCGCAAACTGCAAATTGTCTTACTTCTTTTTCTTCAATATTTTGTATGTTATTATTATTATGTTTTGTTTACCAAAAATTGAATGAAAAAGGAAAAAGTTAATAAGCTAGTAAAATAAAAATGAAAAAATATATAAATTTTTTGGTTTTCGCCGGGACTGAGCACGGGCCGATCTTGCAAAACTAAACTACAACGGCCACTCAAACCACTGAGCCATTCAGAATATTATACAATAAGAGGCGATTGTCATATTACATATGATTCGCCTTTTAATTACACTGGTCGACAAGAAAAATGCCGGCGAATAAAAGCCATTGATTCTGATAGATCTGAACCGGTACATTACTAGTCCGAAACTGAAAAGTTTCCATCACCCACCAATTTTGAGAAAATCGCGGTCAAAGTATCATGCACTGCTTGAATCGGCACTTTTCAAGGCTTAATATTTCCCAAACCTTATGTTGCCCAGAGCGGGTATTCAGCTTAAAAAGAGCTTTAGCCTTTCTACTTCAATATTAAACAATAATATCCAATGGGAGACCTCTTGTTCTTTAGTTATAATGCATTTTACAAACTTAAATTTGTCACAAATTTTTGCTATGTTGTAGCCCTGATATTTCGAACATTTTTGTTAGAGACTACTTTGGGTTCGGAACATTGATGTTTCTTCAAACTTTCCAAGAATTAATTGTAATTAAGTTGAATACATTAAGAACAAATTCAACTTTGTATATAAATATGATAATCAAAAATGTCCAGAAAATGTGTTTTCGGCCCATAAAACGTTTGTTTTGTGTACTTAAATTATAATGCCAAACCAATGTTTCTAACCAAAGCCAAGACTCTCACCTGATTTGTTAAATTTCAGGGCTACAACATAGCAAAAATTTGTGACAAATTTAAGTTTGTAAAATGCATTATAACTAAAGAACAAGAGGTCTCCCATTGG